>LOJH01017964.1:7355-22011 GCA_001685095.1 Ellobius talpinus
CATCCATCCATCCATCCATCCATCCATCCATCCACACTCTATCCCCCACCTCACCACTCCCCCATTCATCTTTCCCCCAGCACTACCATGTACATCACATCTTCTCCATAATCTTCTCAGTTCAGTTTCACAAACACAGTCTCATCCAATGTCACCCACAAATGCCCGCATTGTTTTCAGGCATGTTCAGAATGGGAGTCACCTTACAGCCTTCATGTCCAGCCTGATACTTGCCACTGCCACATCTCACTAGGCAGCTGCAGAGGATCCCTGGTCCCTGCTCTCCCCCAGGCAGTTCTCTACACGCACCAGAATCATATCAAGTCTCTCTTCCACTGGAGCCACTCCTATGGCTCCTGTTACCCTCTCAGGAAAAGAAAAAATCCCCATGATGGCCTGCGGGTCACTGTGTGATCCTGACAACCTTGGAAACTCTCTGAGTTCATTTAGCGCTGCCTTTACTACTCTGCTCCACAGTGAATCTGCTCACTCATCCTTGGGTCCATTTGGCAAGGCCTTAACACTGGCTGAACCTGATCCCCAGATGGCCACACAGCAACTTTAAGTACCTGCCCCAAATGTCACCTCCTCAGGGAAGCATTCCCTTATTCCTTCCTCAGTTTTATTCTCCACACCCCTAGGGTTCCTGGGCATGCCACCAACTTTCATGCCAGGCTGTCATCTATCTCCATCAACTCAAACACAAACTTGCAAAGAGAAAGCAGCCTGTTCTCATTCTAGTGTCCCCTGGACCTGGAACACAATTGGTCCCTAACTAAAGCCAATGAACGCATGCTCCCACCCTTTCAGCTGTGGGTGGTCATCTCCACTCCACAAAGGACTTGCATGCTCCTTTGATGGTAGCTTTTAGAAAGAAGTGCCTGGATGAGAAGCCTGAAGCCCGTCTCAGAATAGGGAGCATGCTTCCTCCAGCCCGTTGCCCTGTGCACAGTACAGGCCTTCTAAGCAAACAGCAGGACTATAGCCAAAGTCCAGAGTGGTTTAGCCAAGGCCCAGCTGGTCCATCTCTCTTCTCCTATTTGAGGGATTTGCCAGCACTTGGCCTCTAGCTACATACACACACATAATATGCATGCACTCACACAAGGCCATACCCCAAATCTCCAGCACCTTCTCCAGCTCCTTCTTGCCTATTCATCTACATGCAGGCCATGGGATCACCCTAAAAGGCTGAAATGGAATCTGGTGACATCACCTACATCAGGGACTGGGCTGGTGGGTGGCTCAGAACCTGGGCTGGCAGCAGTAGGGCAGGATTACAACAAGCCTCAGTTTCCCCTAGTGAAACGTACAGAACATACAGAGCAGGGCCGGGACACAGAAGCCAATATTGCACACAGGTTGCAGCCCATTGGTGCGTAGCTGTCCAGGTCTCCTGCACTCATCAGCGGCTGTGCGGGGTGGGTGGCACATCCTCTCGTCCTTTCTGTGACTTCCTTCTTAATAGAGTCCTTTATTTATTTTATTTATTTATTTATTTATTTTCTGTTGGTATTTCAAAAGCACAGCTTGTTTGCTTTGGGGTGAGGGGAGAGTCTTTGTCCCCATGCTTTCTGCTATTCGGCTTTCTTCTTTGACCTCTGAGCTGTGCTCTGATGTTGCCTCCTGCTCTTGTTTGTGCTTTTAGCTGACTTTTGGCATGATCTCAGACTCCCTGCTATGGCTCTGGCTGTCACAGAGAACTGGCTGTAGTGGGGATAGTGACATGTCCCAGTGATGACATGGTGTTAAGCTCTGAGCCTGGGCATCATGGCTCCATGTGTCCCCACTCCTAATTTGGTCACTGGATGAAGAGTGGGGGCATACACTGGACAATGCATAACAGCATGGGGGCTTAAGCATCCTCCCTTCACGGTCTCCTCTCCAGTTTCTGGTTCAAAGCCTGTCAAGCCCCAGGGTGGATAACACATCAATAAAGTGACCAACAGCCATGGCTACATGTAAAGTGAGCCTGGTTACAAAAGAGGGTTGGGAGATGGCTCCGGCTGCAAAGTGCTTGAAGTGCAACCTAAGGACCTGGGTCCATCCTCAGAACTCACAGAGACAGCTGTGGTGGGGTGCACTTACACCCTAGTAGGGGAGGTAGAGGCAGGCAGATCCCCAAGGCATGGTGACAAGTCAGTCTAGCCTAGTTGAGAGACCCTGTCCCCTGAAAGTAATGTGCATAACTCCTGAGGCATGACACCTGAGACTGACCTCATACACACACGTGTGTCCCCTTGAGCACACGTGTGTCTGCACACACACAAATGTGAACACATACTTACACACGCCCACACCTCCATGATAAAATAGAATAACAATAAATAAAATAAACAGAAGCCCTTGGAACCTATGTCTGCCAGGGTGTGAAAGGACAAGCAGACAGGGATGTAGCCTGTGGCTGCATTGCCCTTGAGACTGGATTTTAATAGTGCCATATCCTGCTGAGAGGGGAGGGCTTCCCATAGACCTGGACGTCTGTAGAGAGCTGTTACCTACCTCCGCCCTCCACCCGCCACAAGCTTTCTCCCTGAAATTCCGATGGCTGCAGTTTGAAAAAGGAAAGTAGGGTTTCCAGATGCCTCTGCAGGCTCTGTGGGCCACCTCATGGGTTGGGGGACTGTGACTGACAGCTTTGGGGGTGTGCTCTGCAGGGAGAGGAGGCTGAGAATGAGAGGAGGCAGGTAAGTGTCTGGTGACAGACACTGGGCTCTTTCTGTGTGGGTCTCATCCACAGGATGTCACTCAATGAAAGCATGGTCCTCACACCCACCATTAAGGGCTCCTTTGACTCCCAAAGTCCACTGTGGTGCCACAGACAATGGGACAAAACACAAACTGGCCAAAGAACAGGATGCAGAGAGCTCTTCTTCCCTGGGGACACCTGCCCTGGCCCTAGTCACAGCGTACTTCCTCACACTTAGACTCCACAGATGCGCTTGTCTCTGCAGCACACTCCCAGCTCACCCTCCCCCCATATACACACAATGGCTGTAGCCTCCATACTCTCTGCCCTTTCTTCTCCCCTCCTTTCAGGGTTTTCATGTGAGGCAGGTGGCTTATACTGTCACCTCCTGTCTTGAATGTGTACTCAATTGCAACACTGAGGACACTTGCTCCTTTCACAGCCACATAGGAGTTAGTAGACAGAACTTAAGCTTGGCAGAGGCTACAGCCCGGAACAGCTCTAGAAGGACATTTTCTGGGATGGTCCAGAATTTTCTGAGAAGAGACATTAGTGTTCTGGGGCCATTTGGTGACACTTCTGCAGATCCACAGCTCATTCATTCACTCACTCATTCATTCATTCATTCATTCCAGAAATGCTTACACAGACCTGTCTCCTCAAACACGAGAGCGAATAAGAGAACATCCTTTCCCTCAAATGTGTGCTAAAGACAAGCAAGGAATAAATACAGAAATGAATGTCCATTGTGATGAATGTTAGTGACAAGGGCAGTGGCAGACAGAGAATACCAGCAGGGCTGGGGGACCTCTTTTACATAGACCAAAGATTTGGTCTTTACTAGGAGACACCACTTAGTTCCATGAGAGCAAATCTATATTTTCCACGGGGAAGCTGCACATGCAAAGGGTCTGAGGCAGGGAAGAGACAAGTGAGTTTGAGGATAGGAAAGGATGAAAGTAAGAGAGAGAGAAGGGTAGTGAGTGGGTGGGGTGAGGACCAAACTCCAAAGGGACTCTCGGCTGTGAAGAGGAGTCTGGGTTTGAGCCTGTGCATCATGGAAGAATTGTAGGGTAACAGCAGAGACATGACAACCTGATTTCTATTACTGATGAGGTGTCTGCATGGTGAGGGGACCATAAAGGAGGATAATCCCTTTCCAGTATGCTCATTCAACAGAATTCTCTAAAAATCAACAGAAAGCAACCAGACTATGGGGCTGGAGGCTAGTTCTAGAGGCCATAGGACTGTCCCCGGGGAGGCTGACGGAGGAAGGTGGCACTCGACTCGGCAAGGGGTTGAAGGGTTTTCAGTGAAGAGCACAATGACAACAAAGGCTGGGGACAGGGGAAAGGTTGGCATGAATGGACACTGTCCACCCTCACTCTGATGGCTGAACTCTTGACTGGTTGGGTGAGCAGCTGATGGATGAGGTGTGAAGGTGAGGTGTGGAGGAGGGGCTGGGAGGGTGGGCAGGGGCTGTGGCATCTCAAATGCATGAGTACAAGAAAGACTCCCTGGTTTGCTTGGTAGAGGAGGGTCACTGAAGACCGATCAAAGTGATGGGCTAGGTGGGCATTGAGTAATGCTCACTCTAGTGGCATGGGGGTTGTCAAGGAGGCTGGGGAAAGATTCAGGGAGGGACTTAGGGTCTCATTCTCCCTGGCATCCTGACCCCTCATTAATAAGCATAACAATGTCAATGACTGTGGGGAGGACCCTCTCTGTGGGGCACTGTTCTAGGATGTTTCATGTAGGAAGAAGTCAGCACTTTTATTTGCCACCATCTTTCCCAAATGAGGAGGTTGAGGTACAGAGACACTGAGTCACCTGCTCAAGGTCACAGAACCAGGAAGCGCTGGAGAATCCAGCCTAGGCCCTTGGGCCCAGCTATGCTCTTAATCCTTATCCTGTGCTGGCTCCTCCAGATGCACTGGCAGAGATGATGGAGTCCAGCTGCCCTCTGAAGTCCCGTAAACACCACAGCGCCCTCCACAGAGCACAGCACCTATCTAAGCTCTACCACCTCCCTGCCACATGATGGGAGCACGTCCTGAAACCTCCCTGGGTTCTGTGAAGCAAGGGCACATGCTACCAGCTGTGGTGACAACCTAGTAGCTATGAGGCATGGGGCAGGACTGGGTTGGGGCAGGACTGTGTCTGGGCATCCCCTCGCCCTCAGACACTCCCCCATGGTGGTCACAGTCATGGAGCAGTCACCTATGCAGGGGACACTGCTTGCCTATGGTGATGCTGGGATTCCCTCAGCAGTGGCTGGTTGACGCTTACACAATAAAGCCCCCATCCCCAAAGCTGGATTCTGCTCTTTGGTGGGGAAGGGACAAAGGTCAGGGTTGCCTTGGTTCTTGGGTGTACTCAACTTCAAGGACACCCCAACCTTGCCTGTGCCCTGGAGAAGGAATCATCCTATGCCTGTCTCTCTTTGGTCCGGCTTGGCCAGGACTCAAGAGTTTAGTGACCGGGTACCATGGACAGCGCCCAGCTTGCCAGGCTTCTGCTCTGGGCCTGAACTCCTGATTCTGTTCTGGGAGGGTGAAGGGAATTGGGGTCTGGCCTGGGGGGATGCCTGAGTTCCCAACTTTGTTCTTCTTGGCTATGACAGCTTAGCGCAGATGTCCTACTGGGTCCAGTCATAGAGGCCTCTCTCGGAAGGCATACTCATGATGGTTAGGGCATAGGGTTCCTCTGAGACTTCAGAGTATGTGGAGGTGATCATGCCCACAGTCCCCCTTCAGAGAATGGGGGAGTCCCAGGAACAAGGATGACAACATTTTCGCTCAACTTAGAATACCCTTCCTCAGAAACCATCAGAGAACCAGGTCTTCCGGAGAACAAAGAAAGGCCCAGAAACAGCTGTGGACTCCAATGCCAGCTACACTCCACACCATTCCCAGTGCGGGAACACAGGAGAAGTCTAGGCTGTGGACTCGGCACTACCCTGGCTCACTGTACAGATGATAAATTGGAGGCCTTGGAGAATCCAACAAATCAGCCAGGTTAAGTCTGAGTCCCAAAGGGTGCTCAGGGCCAGAGTCCCATCTGGGCACCTCCTCTTACCAGTGGCCACCCCAATGCAGTAAGAGAGTTGGCACACTCAAGTGCTCAGTCAGTGTTTGTTTCTAGCCTGTAGTCTCTCCCTTCTCCAAGATGCTCTAAGCTCAGAAACCAGGGCTGGGGTAGCATGAGAAGGGACTCATTTCCATCTGAAGTGAGTCACCAAAGTTGATAAATTTAGAAGTGGCCTAAAGAGCTCTTAATATCCTGCCTTCAGACACTTGGGAGGAGACTGCAACCCAGAAGCCTGGGCTCCAGCTACGCATGGGAGAGTGGACAGTGCAGGGTCCCCAGCAGACTCTCTTCACCAGCTGGGGCTTCTCTGCAGTAGCCCCTCACCCACAGGAGTCCCAGCTGCCTTCCGTATGCACAGATGCCTGAAGTGAGACAAGGCAGCCACTCCAGTGTGTGCTCACATTTTACATCTTGCTGCTCAGAGAGCTGTCATAGCCACAACTGTTCCCATACAAGACACTAACTATACTAGCCAAAGGTCTGGAGATATCCTGGGGTGCAAGTTATGTTCCAGAGCCCCCCCAAAGACGAGGCTGAGGCTCAAGCAAAAGGTACATATGGTTGCACATAGCTGTTGCCCTGTCCTGCCCCACATCTCTCTGTGTTGGCCCCTTTCTGCTGAGTGATGTCTCCAGCCAAGTCCCATGAGAGGGACATAGTGATGGGTATGCCTTCCCTGCACAGATGCTAGCTCCTTTCCTCCCTCCAGCCCCTTCCCGTGACCTTGACTCTTAGAAACATCCGAGTGACTTTGAACTTGAGAATTTTGAAGTCATCTGAGCCCAAGTCTTTGTTTCAAAAATGAGAAACTAATATCTAGATAAGGATTTGTCCAGAGTGTCCGTCAATGCTAGGCCACTCCATTCCCAGATCTCTGCAGCATCCCCCTCCCTCAGCCACCTGGGGCTCATCCCTGCCTGGCAGCTAAATAGGCTGCCCAGGGCTTCTGATCTCTCTGGGAGAAAGTTCTGCCTGTCGCTCTGCAGCAGCTGCTGGCAGCCTCCATGAGGCCAGGAGCCCACTGGGAAAGGACAGGGTGGTCAGTAGGCTCTGCTGACCTGGGGCAGGGTGTGTAGCCCAGATCTGCTGCTTTCCCCAGTGTAGCAGACAGGCAGGGAAACCCTGTCTGATGAGCATCCTCCTTGCCTAGTGCAATCTGGACCAAGAATGCCTCCCTTCCTTCCACACCAAACTCCTTTCTCTATAAGACTCACAGAACCCCAGTCCCACATCACAAAGAGTCCACACTGGCCCGTGCCTGGACAGGGAAGGCCAGTTACACAACCCCAGCAAAGCAACATCTGAAGCCTTAGGGATTCCTGATGGCTGTTACTTTGGTAACAGCGTTTATTTTTGCTATTATTTATGGGGTCAGAAGGAATTCACTAGATGCTCATGATGTAACAGTTGCTGGCACTTCTACCTAATTATTTCACTTGTATTTGATTAATCCTCATTTTTTTCTTTTGAGTTGGAGACTTCTGTTATCCCTATTTCAAAGACAGGCGTGCTAAGGCAGAGACAAGTTATGGGATTTGTGGCAAATTACACAGGAGAGAAGCAGAGGAACAGGCACTAGAATCTCCGTGCACATACTTTCCAGTCCTCCCTGGACTGTGCTGCTTGCTGTTTTGAGCTGGCATTTATTAAGCACCAGCTGCATGCAGGCGTTCCAGCAGCAGTTATGAGGGGTGAGCACTCGAGCTTTAGGGAAACAGGGGCTCCTGGGGGAGTGGTAGATGGAGGCTCCTTTGTCCCCCTAACCTGGTGGCCCCCTGCCAAGCTTTTCTTCTTGTTCCCTGTATTTTGTTAACTCTAAACTATAACAATATTAAGCTGTTTAAGAAAGCTAAAGTGGTTAAGAGAACCACCTACCCCCCTTCCCCAAATATGCCGAAATGTCAGAGTGACATCTGAGAGATCATCTGTCTATATAGACACCATGGCACAGGAGACACTTTACTGCCCAGGTCACAGTTGTGGAAGCTCAGAAACAGATGGAGGTCACACAGCCAGTGTGGCCAAGTCCGGATTTGATGCCAAGCAGCCTGGGTCTAGCTTTTATTTCTAACCATGGTGCTACCTACTAGGCCATGAGGGTTGCACCCTGCCCGATGAAAGCTTGAGAAGGCCCAGGAAGGCTGGATGCTCCCCAATATCACCAGCAGACCCTTCAGCCCTCCACTGCCCGACAGCTCAGCTCCACAGGTCACCCTTCAGCTCTGGCCCTAAGTGTCCTTGAGAGCCAGCTGGGGCGGCCAGACAGCCCCTAGAGTGGTACCAGCAGCAGGGACAAGCCTTCTTATAAACTCTGCTTTCTAAGGTGGCACAGGGGACACATGCTTCCTCCTTTGTGCTGCTTCTCCCAAAATGGGGTCATTCACTGTGGCTCCTCCTACAGGCTCTGCCACAACACCAAAAGCACAGGAGGCTGGCTGCAGGATCCTTTTAAACCAAGAACTTCCCTCCTTGGGCTGGGACTGCCCTTCTGGGGTCACCATCAGTGTGCCCAGGCATGAGCAGGACCCCATCCAGACATATTCCTAGTTGATATCTGAAATCAATCCCATTTTCATAGATCAGAACGCTGAGCTCAGAGAAGCCAAGCTCCTGGCCCAAGGCCACCCAGCAGTCAATACTGGCTTGGGGTTTATATTTAAAGCTCTCTGATGCCATGGAAACTCTGCAGAGTGCTTCCATACAGCACCTCACCACACCCTCACACAACAAAGGAAGAACTGTGCAACCTTGAAAAACCGAGGTTCTGGGCCTCAGGAACCCCCTGCAACTCAGGAACACTTTGGGTCTTCCCATAGCACCACAGTATTTGGGTGTATTAATTTAGGAACATCCTCTCACAGATCTTTTTTGGTTGTGGCTGTCATTTGTTTGTTGAGACAGGGTCACATGTAGTCCAAGGTATGCAGCAAAGGATGACTTTAACCTCCCAATCCTCTTGCTTCCACCTCCTCAATGCTGGGATCACAGGTGAGAGTCCTCTGGGTTTTTACACTCTCATAAACTTAAAATCATCTCCAGGTGACTTATAATATTCAGCCCCACACAGACAAGTCTTACACTTGTTATTTAGGGGAAAAATAGGAAAAATGTCCGGGATGTTCAGTGCAGAGGTAAGATTTTTCTTGAATATTTTCTGCGTGTGCATGTAATATATGGTGTGTGTACATGCGTGTGTGTAGGAGTATGCACTTGTATACATGTATATGGAAGCTGGATATCAACATTGGGAATCTTACACTATTATTCTCTATCTTATCTCTCACCAAACCCGAGTCACCCATGTGCTCGACTGGCCAGGCAGCAAGCTCCCCAGCCTATCTCTGTTTCCATGGAACCAAGGGTACCTGTGAACGACCATGCCCAGCTTTTATGGGGCTGGTGGAGATTTGAACTCAGGTCCTCATGCTTGCACATCCGGCGTTTCACTGACTGAGCTGTCTCCCAAGCCCACTGAGCATTTCTTAGGCTGCTGTTGTGAGTCCACAGATGTGGAAACTCATGTCCCTAGAGGGCCAACTGCAATAAGGGAAACCATAACAGACTCTATTTGACAGCTGAGGAATGTGTTGAGGCTCAACCTGGACTGTGCCACAGTGACGACTTAACTTGAATGTCCTTTCCCCTCACAGCCGCCCCCACCATAAGGAAGATGAGCACTGGTATTGTGCCCACTTTCCAGAGGTACAAATTGAATATAAGCCACTAGTGCCACTACATGCAGCTGAATGCTAGAGTCAACTCCCTAAATGTGACTTGCAAGAAACAATCCCCTCCCACACAGCAAAATGAAGAAACGTTTACCAAATACTGAGGACACAGCATAGTTCCTCACAAGGGGACCAGCGTGTTATCATGACTATGATCCCACAAGGATAAGGACATGGGGGTAGGTGGGGCTTCTTAGGAAGGGACTGTGGCTCTCGGCACACTTCCACATGCTGGTCTCTCATAGTCAAGGCAGGTCACTCTTCCCTCTGTGAGCAGCACCCCTGGGGCCCAGGAGCCATTGCCAATTGGAATCCTGGCTATGGGCCCAAGCAGAGCTCTGAAAATATGGAGAAGATGCGGGTTCAAACCCCAGTTCTTTCTCACTTGCTGTGACTTGGAGACCATCTTAACCTCTCTGCCCTTGCTTCTTTTAGCTATAAAGTGGTTGAGAATTATGGAGAAACCAGCTCCTAGAAGCTATAAACATTCAATAAATACCCAGGTCCAGCTGCACCCTCAGAACATACCAGGATCTCTACATCGTGTTTGTTACAACTTGTAGGCTCTAAACATAGAGCAAGCATCTTCCTAGGAGACACCAGGCATGGAGAAGAAGGGGCCTGAAGACAGAGGCAGTGACCAGCCACAGGTCTCCAAGCTAGGGGATAAGTGGGGACAGATTCTCCCTGGCCACCTCCAGGAGGCACCAACCAGGCAAACCTCATGTCAGACTTCTGCCCTCCAGGCCATAGCAATACCTTTCTGTTTTTTAAGCTATGCAGTTTGTAGAAATTTGTGATGGCCGCAGAGAAAGTGGCTACAATTGACAGTCGCTGTAGTCTCCACCATCAATCCTGCAGACCACTTGACACGTCTTGGCCCTGCCTTCTGGTGGCCACTCACATGGGATCAGTTTGAGACCACTAGATACCAGCCTAATGAAAGGCACTGAAGTTCACTGCCACTCATGGAACAGGGTCCAAGTGGCCAGGGGAACCCAGCTCATCTGATCCATAGGCTGAGACTTCCTCTTCATCTTAGGGGACCTCTGTCCTGTCCATGCCTTGCTCTCTTGCCTTCCCACTCTCACCACCATTGTCCTTGGCCATGTGTGCAGCTCTCTAGCCCTGTAGAGATTCCCAACTCATGTGTGATGCTCGTGAGGCCTTAAAACTCTGCCAGACTCCATTGTAGAGTTCCCTACTGTACACCAGGGGCGGCCTCAGCACTCTTGCCAGGGTAGGTCCTCAGCTTGCTGCATACAGGGTCATCCGTTCCTATTATGAGCACACAGTAGTCCTGGGCAGTGTACAAATGTGCACAACTCGCACTGACACAAAGCTGCTAGCCAGGGGCACTCCTGAGCAGTGGTGGCAGTGGTGGTAGGTCCTCCTCCCATACTCTGTGATTCCACCTTCATCTGTTCTCATGGTACCCACACTCTCACCCAGCTCCTTGTGTCCCTTTAGTGTCCCTCACATGAGCTGGCTAAGTGGGTACTGTCATTCCCCTGTTGTCAGTTAGGAACTCGAGGTTCTGTCTTCCTGCCTGAAGCCTGGTAGCACCTGCTAACACCCCTGTTTTGCTGTCAGCGCTCCATGAGGGTCATAGCAGACACTTAGCTGTCCCTGTCCAGGGGCTTTCTCCCTAACTATTCCCTCATCCAAGGCTCCCACCAGGAATAAGAAGAAGAAAGAAGAAAAATAAGGAGGAAAAGGAGGAGAAGAATGAGAAGGGGGAGCAAGAAGAGGAGGAGGAAGAAGAGGAAGAAGAGGAAGAAGAAGAGGAGGAAGAAGGAGGCAGAGGAGGAGAGGGAGGAGAACCTTTGCAGATTTACGATTCGATTCTGGTCTCAAGGAAGAGCAGGGTGGGCTAGATTCTAAGCAAGAGAGGCGCCCTGCCTCCCACACTGATCTAGGTTCTCTAGGTAAGGATGGGGGAATCTGACCATCTCTGCAACATGTGTGCATGTGACACTCAGTTGGGAGTTGAGGATGATGGGAGGAGCCTCGTTCTGCACTTTCAGGTTCCCAATCTTGACCCTATACATCCTATAGGCTGGTCATAATAGCTAAAAATCCCCTATAGTTCACTTTAATCCCCACCCCATCCCTAATTAGAGAGAAACAAGATTTAAGACAGGAGGGGCCATTTTCCCAAAACCTGTTTCCAAGATGACATGCAGGCCCACCTAGCTTCCCCAAGCCTTCTCCCAATCCCCTTGAGCTCCTGAGGGAAAGGGTTAGATTTTGAAGCACTTGGAACAGTAGTCCAGACCTCCTAAAGCATGAAGGGACCAGACATGGGGCTTCTCCCACTCCACCTCTGGCCACCAAGGCAAGGGAGCCTGCAGCCCCTACTCTCCCTTCCTCCCTTTCTCTCTTCCTCTGACCTTGGATTTGGCCCTTATCCTGCCAGCAGATCCTGATGCCAACTGTTTTTTTGCACACACCCTATGACAGTGCCCCAGCTCTCAGCCAGCTGCAGGATTCGGTGGGGCAGGCATCCTGGCCACAGGTGAGGAGACTCAGGACAGAGAGCTGCAGTAGTGCAGCCAAGGTCACACAGGTGGCCAGAAGTGAGAGGCACTCCTCCTTTCAACCTGGAGGCAACACATGGGGACAGTCAGAGTCTACACGGACCACTGTTGCTTCTTTTGTGAGATCTGAAAGAGGCCAGCAGGGCCTTCCAAGCTCCTGAGACAGCAGACAGGAAGCCACCCCTGTTGGGTGTCTGTCCTGTGGCGCTCCAACTGGGCCTGACCTCATACCCGAGGGGCTAGGAGCTCAAAAGGAAGTAACAGTAGTTCTAGCTGTGTGACCTTGGGTGGTAGCTTCTTGTTTCTCACCTGAGACATGGGGACACTAGGATAGTTGCACTAAAGCAATGTATATGGGGCAAAGAGCTCGGTGGATGCTAGCTGGCGTAATATTTGCTAAGGTTCCCATTAAGGCTGGGTGAGGGGAGCAGGGGCAGGCTGTGGAGGGGTGGGTGTCTCAGACTCTGCACATGCTTTTCTGTCCTTAACCAGAGGACTTAGAGGCTACTGAAGGAATCCCCGGGACACAGCTCTCAGAGGCCACACACCAGTGGGCTGGCTTCCTGGCTCCAGAAAGGGCTGACGGGCTTTCTGGGCTGCTGGTGGTCTGACCAATGGGCAGCAGCTGCACCCACCCCCTCCTCTGTCTCCTTTCCAACTCCAGGCAGCCTTCTCTGCAGACCATCAATCACCACAGATGGCCTTGTTCAGTCCAATCACAGTTCCCCAGGAACATGGACTGACCCGCCCCTCGGGCCTTCAGGAAGCTTAGGTGGCCACTCAGGATCCAGTGTCCTTCTGGCCTCACAGTCAGTCCCCCAGGGGCCTCTTCCCAGAGCTCATAGGACCACCTTTGCTTCTGAAAGCTGAGAGGATAACCCCGTGTCTGCAGAGGTGCAGCAGCAATGTTCACTGTTGTCTTACATGTGGCACTGACATTCACCTGTGGGGACATTCCAGGGTGCTGTGTTGACAGGCATTCCAGTGTTGAACATCTGTCACCTGCTCTCCTGGGGCAGCCCTCACATGGGTAGAGAGTACACTATTGTAGCTGCTGCAGGTCCCTGTGTGTGCAAGGACTGCATGCATGTGGGGGCAGGTTACACCCGCTGGGGTGTTCATGCTGCATTCAGCACAGGGTCCTGGGAAGCCAGGGATGTGCACTGTGTGTGCAGGGGCTATTGTGCATCTGTTAGTACAGGCATTGTGTGTTTATATTTATGATATGAACATGCATGACGCACTACTTATGGGTTCTGTATTGGCCCACGGACACTGGAGTGAATCTGTGCACATGCACGCACCCTCAGGCAAATGGACTGGGTTGTGAAGGTAGCTAAATGGGAGGCATTAGCATCCTCCCCTAGTACCTCTTCGGCTGCGGACTCCCCAACCGCAGCCCCTCCTTGCCACTGCCCCTTCAAGGAAGTTACCAGGCAGAAGCCCCAAGCTACAAGGCCTGTGCTCCAAGCCCCCTCCTACTGCACACGTCAAAAGAGAATTTCTCCAGATGGCAACCGCCGCTCTGGGAAATGCCCCAAACGTCAGCTCTGCTCCTCCTAGTGATGTAGAGAGCCATGCCCAGTGGAGGGGAGCCCCTTCCACACTGCTGGGACTCAGCATCACAATGAGACCCTCTACTCTTGGCTCTGCCGGTGGCTGGCCTACTCCCTACCCTTCTGAAGGTCGAGCCAGGCTCAGCCTCTAAGGGGGGCTTCCCTGATGGGGGTCAGCCAGCTGCAGGGTCCCCTCACCACTCAGTATGTGGAGCAGAGGTCAGCTACTTGGTTTAAAGGGGGTGGCTGTCAGTACCTGCCCACCCTAGAAGGTCCAGATCCTTCAGGGAGGCAGGGAGGAGCCCCAGGTGTCTCAGTGCTCAGAGGGGCCACCTAGACTAGTGAGGAGCTGGGCTTTCGGGCTGAAAGTGCCAACTCCACCATCCATCTAGCATGACTGCTGCAAAATGGCCTGCCCACCCACTCCTGCCCCTGCCTGCCATCGAGGGGACTTGGGACACATCCCTGTCACCACATGCCTAGCTCTCCTCAGCCAGTGGATCCCTGTACACAGTGGTCCATCATCAAAGGGACCCTCCATAAGAGCCTCCCCTTGGCTCTTTCCTGGGACACCTTCCAGTACTCTGTCTTCCAGGGGCCAGGATCAAGAGGAGACTGTTGTTTCTGCAGACCGGCTGTTACCACTAGCCCTTGCATAACATCCTGGGGGCATATGCCATCTGGAGGCCACCAGCATCCACCTGAGACCCTGCATCCCCTTCTAAGGTACTCCCTGCTCTTGTCCCCAGCCCCCACCCAGCCCCTCACCCTGGACTGTCCCTCAACCCGGGATCCCAAGCATCCCCAGCTGCCTCCAGATAAACAAGTCAAGCTCCCACCACCCCCCTCTTCCCGCCGCCACCATCAGCACTAGGGGGAAAAAACGGCAAATGCAATCAAATCAAATCAAATCAAATAGGTGAGGAAGGAAGGGGAGAGCGGGACCGGGCGCCTTTATTTTTTATTTTCTCAAGCTTGGGTGAGGGGAGAGATGCCGGTTACTTACTTGGCTAAGGCAATCGCCAGCGATCGGCTCGGGTTCCAGGCGGGCAG
>LOJH01017965.1:10277-22010 GCA_001685095.1 Ellobius talpinus
TCTCTCTCTCTCTCTCTCTCTCTCTCTCTCTCTCTCTCTCTGTGAGAGAGAGATAAGAATACCCAAAGAATGCCAACTTGAAGCATAACAAAAACAGTACTAGGAGTTTGTGCTGTTGTCTAATTGAGGAACTAGTCTACTAACAAGTCAACAGGCTTGAATTTCACCTCTTGTCTCTGCCCATCTGTCAACACATTTCAAATGTACTGAGGAATATTTCCCAAGCTGCTCCACCCACAGAGGTCATAATAGCTAACACTCACTGAGATCTACTCCGTACCAGACAGTGGGCTATGCACTTAGAGACATCACGTAACTCAGAACTCACTGTGGGCCTGGGGAGCAGGCTGTCTGATCTGTAGTACCCCTGAGCACATCACTGAGACAGATGCTGGGAATCAAAGCGAGCAAAAGACTGAGTCTCCACATGTGGCAACGTAACAAGCTTGTGGCTGGTGTAGCTTAAATGTGCAAAACAAGCAGAGAATGGTGTGATTGGTTGCATGGAACAAGCTTCAAACTAAGTATAAGTTAATGTCAACTCTAGAATGTTATAAGTGCCTTAAAATACAAACCATGTTATCACTTGACTTTGTAGCCCTATAGATGTTCTTGTTCACAGAAGATGGAAGAAGAGAGGAAGGAAAAAAGAAAGTAAAGTAGGAAGGAGACAAGGGAAGAACAAAGAGAAGGAGAGAAGGAGGAAGGGAATCAGCTTTCAGAAGAATGTGTTACTATCCCATCTTAGCCTCAAACAAAATGATAGGGTTTGGAGTTATCAGGGCAGAGCTGACAGTAGCACATCCCGAAACAAAGACCAAGACATCAGAAAGATCAGGTGATGCCTGGATTCCAGAGAAAGGCGGAGGTAAGGCCACATTGTCACGCACTCACGCAGAACAGCCTGGTACAACAGTCATGAATCCTTCCACCTTGTGCCAGGGTGAGTTCACAAGATGCACTCAGGCAATGCTGCTCCTGTTAGAGTCCTCAGGCTGGCAGTGTGAAAGGTGAGTTCACGCTCATGTCTCACCAGATACTTTCCTTTGTCTGGCCTCTCTCTGGAGTCCGGCTCTGCAGGTCTTAAGTATTCCATGCCGTGAACCAAGTTTCAACCTTTCCTGCTAATTAGAGAAAGAAATGACTGCACACACACACACACACACACACACACACATACACACACACACATGCACGCACGCATTCACACTCACACCTTTACAGAATCTATCTGCTTGGCCCTGAGATATTAGAATATCTTGGGGAGAGTGTACAAAGATGGATTTGTACATAAGCATTATCTAAAGGGCTGGGAGCTACAGTCCCTGGGCTCCAGCATTTGTCTTTCCTGCCATGCTCTGAAACTGGCTGTCACAACTAGGAAGAACACACCCCTCCATTTTAAAAAAAATCTTTCTCTTAAACACCCCCCTTGCTAGTTTTCTGTCAGAATTCTGGGTTCCTGGAGGCTATGACTTCATTACTTTGGTGATACTGTATAGATTAACTAAATCCTCAGAGAAGAAGAAATTGACTTTTTTTTTTAACAAGATGAAAGCTTTGCCTCCAAGAGCCCCAGCTGGGTCCAGAGCTTAGGTTTCCTGGCGTAAGAAGATCCCACCTATTTGTCACAGGCCAAACCGAGCAAGTATCGGGGCTCCTGAGTCCACCCCCACCCCCACCCTGCACTACCCAGAGGGAGACGTTAGATGAAGATATCAGGATTTATTTATGTAAAAAGGCTAGCAAACTATCTGCCACCCTGGGCCAATGAGTGGAGTCTGCTGGCAAGGCAAACTGTGTTCTCTGCAGAGCTAGCTGGGCTTGGTGGCCTCTCCGGCTTGCCTGTCAGAGCTCTGGTTCCCAGCTGAGACTGCAAAAGCCCTGGGCTTTCTCCTCCATTTAGCAGTGATCAAAGAACAAAGAGTATGAATGGCAGCCTGCTCCAGGGGAGCACATTGATGTCAGAGCTGGCAAGCCTGGCTTTTGGCAGGCCCTGCCATCTTGGTCCTGGGGCTCAGAGCTGCCATTTTCCCTGAAGGCTCTCAGTGCCTGAAGCTAGCCTCCTGACTGTGTCACAGACCCAGCTGGTCCAACTTTTCCTGTGCCCATCCTTGGAGACTTTCTCATGCTTGCTCGGGGAGTGTTTTAGTCACTGGTCTTGATTTCAAAGACGGCACCAAGTCACGCATCATGGCTAAAGCTGATGAGTACCAGTCAGCTTTCTTGTGTCCAACGTCCTTCTCAGAGCTACGCAGGCCAGTTCCTTCCCTGAACCCTTCAGTCTGCATAGTGACAGATTCCCAAATAGTAGACGTCCCAAGTTCAAAGCTAATGGGGGTGACATTAGAAAGATGAGAGTCGAGCTTGCCCAGGTATATCTTTAGAGGAGCCCAAGTTTGCTAAAGAAGATATTTTCAGTTGCCACGACTCAAGGATGCCATGACATGAAAGGTACCCACACAGCTGAAGCCAAAAATCTACCAGGCACAGTCTACAGGACGAAGAGAAGTGTGACAATTAGCTGTTTGCAACCAGGACACCAAAGGATACAGCTGTTGCCCAAAGTGATGCCAGGCAATCCCCAAAAGAGCTGAAGCCACAGCACAGCACTACCCCAGAGCCACAAACAACCCCCAAATGAGTGAATGGCCCTGCAGCAGAAATAAGCCAGGACTTCATGCTTCCCTGCTAATTACCCCCATTTTAAAGCCTGTTTTCTTGTTTCTCACAAGGTTTAGCTACCTATATATCAAGCATCCAGCTGGGCAAGTCTTGCAGTGAGAAGCATCTACGGCATAAAAATTCAGTGTGGTCCCAAAGGTCCAGAGTATCCTATGGTCTCCCTGAGTGACCCCAGCTCTCCAACTTATGCACACAGAACTGCTGCCTGCTGTCATCTTCCCTTTCCTGTCATCTACCTGGGGACTTCCAATCAGCCTGAGGATGACAGGCAACCTTCCAGAGATTACTAAATCAACCACCACAACTGCATAAGCCAATTCTCCGTGGGGAAAAAATGACCAATATATTTTTTCAGACTTTTCAATGAATCTGACATGCTACAATAAGAGGAGGAATTTAGAAACAAAATCCCTTAGAGAAGGGATAGGTAGAAACGGTGTCATATGCATAAAAAGCACCCAGGGATTATAGCCTATAATAAGACTTGGGTGAGCCTCAGCTTTAAGTGGCCAAAGTATTTGTAAAGATGAAAGAAATATTTGTAAAACCACACTGACAACTATGGAATGTTATTCACTTGCTTGTGTTTATGATTACATTTACTGACATAACTAATAAGTAATGAACAAATAACAAATAATAAGTAATGAACTAATAACAATGAACAATTACCAGCGCAGTTCAGGGATCAAAGCAGAAAGGGGGTAGAAAGGCTGTAAGAACCAAAGGATCAGGGAGTTTGCTAAGAGGCTATTTCCCCTAGGAATGTCAAAAGCCATACCAATTAAGTCTCTCCAACACGGCTCCCTGAAGATGAGCGTAGCAAGGGCAACAACAGTAGACAAGCCAAAGTGAGTTGGGACAAAGACCACAAGGCCTCAACCCTAAACTAAGGCTTGCTGAGAGCAGGAGAAATAGTCTTCCCCAGGCAAGAGCACACCAAGTGACTGTCCAATACAATATGTTCATCCCTGGAAACACACATACATTTGACATTAATACAGACTGGTCAGGTTGTATTTATGTACTTATGAATATACATGTATGTATTAACGATTATGAAAAAAGCAATGAAAGGTTTACAGGAGACTTTGAAGGAGGAAAGGGAAGGGGGAAATGTTGTAATTAATATATATTATAACCTCAAAAATAAAAGAAATAATTTTTAAATAATATTTCAAGAGAAAAGGTCTAATTCTTTCAGAATAGGAACATCTGGAAGACATATCTCTACATGAAACAGTGTATAGATCAACCTTGCCAGCATCTCTACTCTGCCTGGGATAGTCAGAACTTATTCTCTGGAGGTCCCACACATGTTCCTAGGCCTATCCTTGCATCATGGGGTCTGGATGGACTATCTATTTCCTTCCTGCTTCTCTCAAAACACTGGAAAATGGAATCAACACTTTCAGAATTGGCATCAATGGCCAAAACCCATTCTGGGCTCCTACCTCAAGAGTCAATTAATCCTAGACCCAAACATGCTCGTCGAAGACTTGTAGAACCAGCCTTATATCCTTTCTTTCTTCCACCTTGAGCTGGACCCATGATCTCACTTCTCTTACTTCTGCCTGATTCTCTGCTCCTTCCTCTGACTACACTACTCCTACAATTACAGCCTTTATGTCAGGATGCTAGTAGCCCCCTCCCTACAAGACATAACGTTTTGTTGTCTTTTGGAGGTGGGTCATCCAGAAACACTTCTTTTTTTATACTAATCTCCCAAAGCTTCCACTGCTGTTTTTGCAGCCACACAATAGAGTGGCCTAGAGCAGTCAACTTCCAGAAGCAGGAATGAGACTGTTCAGTCCTGCTAGAGATGTCTGGTCCAGGTCCAATGAGAGTCAATCAAAGAGGTCAAGGTTGGGCTCCATAATTAAATCTCACCCTCATCGTGGCCCCAACATTGCTATGCCTAAAGCCCATCGTATCCAGTTTCTAAACTCAGAGTAGAAAGACCCCTTAATCTCAGGGGTGTATCTGTCTTTAGAAACAAAACAGGTAAGATTCAAAATGACAAATATTACATAATTTTCTCTCCTGTATGTAACTAGAGATAGAAAATAAGGAAGTATAAGGGTAAGGATGAGATGGGAGAAAAAGTCAAAAGGGAGAGCGGGAACAAGAGAGGGTAATGAGGAAAAGAAGGACGAAATGTTGAACATTTTCTCTCAGATGCAGAATCTAGATTCAAATACAAAGGATCGGGAGGGCAAAAGGACAAATAAGAACAAGGTACAATTATATATCAAGTATGAAAATCTCATGATGAACCACTTATTTTATATAATAACTAAAACTATTAATAAAGAAAAGAAAAACATAATCGTATCTTTTTAACAAATCTATTTATTTAGCTATTTTACATCCTGGTTGCAGTTTCCCCTCCCTCCCCTCCTCAACTCCCTTGTGTTCCCACCTCGCAATCCCCTCTCCCTCTGTTTCTGTTTAGGAAAGGGCAGGACTCCCAGGGATATCAACAAAACATAGCATATAAAGTCACAGTAAATCTAAGCACCTCCCCATGGATTAAGGTTGGGCAAGGTGACCCAGTATGAGGGGTGGGGTCCCAAAAGCCAGTAAAAGAGTTAGAGACCGCTCCTGTTCCCACTGTTAGGGGTCCTACAATAGGATCCTGAGAATGCTCCCCCTGTCCAGTAGTCTCTTTCAGTACTCTACCTCCTTCGTTCCCACAACCTGACAATTCATGTTCCTATTCCCTCCCGCCCTCAGTCCACCTACAAAGCCTCTTCTATTTCCCCTTCCTAGGAATATCCAGATGTGCCCACCATGAACCCTCCTTGTTTCCTAGTCTTTCTGGGTCTGTGGATTGTATCATAGCTATCCTTTATTTTACAGCTAATATCTACTTATGAGTGAGTACATACCATGCTTGTCTTTCTGGGTCTGGGTTACCTCACGATTTTTTCTAGCTCCATTCACTTGCCTTCAAATTTCCTGGTGTCCTTGTTTTTAACATCTGAGTATTAAATACTCCATTGTGTGAATGTACCATTTTCTTCATCTGTTCCTCTGTTGAGGGACATCTGGGTTGTTTGCAGGTTCTGGCTATTGCAACTAAAGCTGCTATGAACATCGTTGAGCAAATGTCCTTGTGGTACAGTTGAACATCCTTTGGGTATATGCCCAAAAATGGTATAGCTGAGTCTTGAGCTATATTGAGATTGATTCCCGGTTTTCTGAGAAATGAACACAGACTTCCAAAGTGGCTGTACAAGTTTGCACTCCCACCAGCAATGTTGGCCTTGCTTCACATCCCCTCTAGCATGAGTTGTCATTTTGTTTTTGCTCTTAGCCATTCTGACAGGTGTAAGATGGGATCACAGAGTTGTTTTTATTTTCATTTCCCTGATGACTAAGGATGTTGAATATCTCCTAATGTGTTTCTTGGCCATTTGAGATTCTTCTGTGAAAATTCTGTTTAGGTCCCCATTTTTAATTGGATTGTTTGGGGTTTTTGTTTTGTTTTGGTTTGTTTTGTTTTGTTTTGTTTTTGATGTCTAGTTTCTTGAGTTCTTTATATATTTTGAAGATTAGGCCTCTGTTGGATGTGAGGTTGATAAAGATCTTTTCCCATTCTGTAGGCTACTGTTTTGTCTTATTGGTGGTGTCTTTTGACAAAAGACTTTTCAATTTTATGAAGTCCCATTTATTAATTGTCAATCTTAATGTCTATACTGTTGGTATTATATTTAAAAGTTGTCTGCTGTGGCAATATGTTCGAGATTATTTCTCACTTTTTCTTTTATCAGGTTCAGTGTATCTGACTTTATGATGAGGTCTTTGATCCACTTGGACTTGAATTTTGTGCATGTTGATAGATATAGATCTATTTTCTTTCTACTACATGTAGACATCCAGTTGGACCAACACCATTTGCTGAAGATGCTATCTTTTGTTCGTTGTATAGTTTTGGCTTCCTTGTCTAAAATCAAGTATCCATAGGTGTGTGGATTTATGTCCAGGTTGATTTGACTCCACTGATCCACCTGTCTGTTTTTATGCCAATGCCATGTTGTTCTTATTACTATAGCTCTGTAGTAGAGCTTGAAGTCAGGTATGGTGATACCTCTGGGGGGTCTTTTATTGTATAGAATTTTTTTAGCTATCCTGGATTATTTTATTTTATTTTCCCATATGAAGTTGAGTATTGTTCTTTTAAGATCTGTAAAGAATTGTGTTAGAATAAAGCAAAGAAAACCAGCCTACAAATCACAATCCCAGAGAACCTAGACAAGAATGAGGACCCTAAGAGAAACATACATGGATCTAATCAACATGGGAAGTAGTAAAAGACAAGATCTCCTGAGTAGATTGGGAGCATGGAGACCATGGGAAAAGATTGAAAGGGAGGGGAAAGGCAGGGTGGGGAGCAGAGAAAAATGTATAGCTCAATAAAATCAATTTTAAAAAAGAATTGTGTTGGAATTTTAATGAGTATTGCAACAAATCTGTAGATTGCTTTTGCTAAAATGGTCATTTTTTTACTATGTTAATCCTACTAATCCATGAGCATGAGAGATCTTTTTATTTTCCGATATCTTCTTCAATTTCTTTCTTCAAAGAACTGAAGTTCCTGACGTACAGGTCATTCACTTGCTTGGTTAGAGTTACATCAAGATATTTTATATTATTTGAGGCTGTTGTAAAGGGTATTGATTCTCTGATTTCTTCCTCAGCCCACTCATCATTTGTATATAGGAAGGTTACTGATTCGTGTGTGTGTGTGTGTGTTAATCTTGTATCAAGCCACTTGACTAAAGGTGTTTATCAGCTATAGGATTTCTCTGGTAGAATTTTTGGGGTCGCCTATGTATACCATCATATCATCTGCAAATAATGGTTCTGTGATTTATTTCTTTCCAATTTGTACCACCTGGATTTCCTTTAGTTGTCTTATTGCTCTAGCTAGAACTTCGAGTACTATATTGAATAGATATGGAAAAGTGGACAACTTTGTCTTGTTCCTGATTATAGTGGAAATGCTTTGAGTTTCTCTCCATTTAATTTGATGCTGTCAATCTGCTTGCTTTATAGTACTTCTATTATGGTTAAGCATGTCCCTTGTATCCCTGATGTCTCCAAGACTTTTATCACAATGGGTGTTGGATTTTCCAACACCTAATGAGATGATTGTGTGAATTTTTTTTCAGTTTGTTGATATGGTGGATTACATTGGCAGATTTTTCATATGTTGAACTATCCCTGCACCTATGGGATGAAGCCTACTTGGTCATGGTGGGTGGTCTTTTTTAATGTGTTCTTGGATTCAGTTTGCCAGTATTTTATTGAATTTTTGCATCAATATTCATGAGGGATATTGTTCTGCAATTCTCTGTCTTCATTGAGTCTTTGTGTGGTTTGGGTATCAGGGTGACTGAGGCCTCATAGAAAGAATTTGTCAATATTCATTCTGTTTTTACTCTGTGGAATAATATGAAGAGTATTGGTATTAGCTCTTCTTTGAAAATCTGGTATAATTCTGCATTAAAACTGTACCAATAGAGCCAGCCCTATTGATAGAGATGTAGGTGAGCCAGCCCCAAAGTTGTGAGTATGGGAAAATCCCCAGTACCCAACTGTCTTGAAATGGAATGGACAGGGGAAAGTTGCCCTCCTCCCACCACCTGAGGCAGGTGGGAGAACTGGTCCTGAGGTCACAAGAGTAGGAGAGCTGTCCCTGCCCTCCACCAGCTGCAATACTTGGGAGAGCAGGCCCTGCACCTTACCAAAGTAACATAATAGAGCCAATCCTGTTGGAAGAGGTACAGGTGAGCCAGTCCTGAAGTTGTACACATGGGAGAACTGCCCCACCTCTGATCTGTCAAGCAACAGTGTAGGTGGTGGAAAGTTATCCCCCCTTACCTATCGCCCCTTACCACCTGCAACAGATGCGAGGGCTGACACTCCCCCTTACCAACTGCAGCATGATGGAAAGTGGGCCTGGGCCCTGCTCCTCACCTAGAAAGCACAGCAGAGCTAGCCCAGTGGTTGGAAGCAAGGTGACCTAGCCCTGGTGATATGAGCAAAGGAGAGCTGTTCCCATTACTCACCTGACATGTAGCAGCATGAGTAGAGGAAAGATGCCCTCCTCCACCACCACCTCTCTGCCTACCAATGCCTGAGACAGGCAGAGGAGCTGGCCATTGGGTCATAAGAACAGGAGAGCTGTCCCTGACCCTCACCAACTGTAGCACTTGGAAGGGTGACCCCTGTACCTCTCAGGGGTAACACAATCGAGCTGGCCCTGATGGTATAGGTGTGAGAAAGCGGATCCTGTGGGTGTGAAAGCAGGAGAAAATGCCGCCCTCACTCATTGCTGCCAAAGGTGAATTATCTTAGGCAATGCTGGAGAGCTCACCTTGGTTGTGAGGACAGGGGAGAATGATTGCTATGAATACCATTGGTTAATAAAGAAACTGTCTTGTGCCTGCACAGGGAATAGAGGTAGGTGGGGAAAACTAAACTGAATGCTGGGAGACAGAAGATAGAGTTGACAGAAGCTATGTAGCCCTGCCAGAGACAGATGCTAAGACTTTACCTGGTAAGCCACAGCCACGTGGCAATACACAGATTAATAGAGATGGGTTAAATTAAGNTTGGTTAATAAAGAAACTGTCTTGTGCCTGCACAGGGAATAGAGGTAGGTGGGGAAAACTAAACTGAATGCTGGGAGACAGAAGATAGAGTTGACAGAAGCTATGTAGCCCTGCCAGAGACAGATGCTAAGACTTTACCTGGTAAGCCACAGCCACGTGGCAATACACAGATTAATAGAGATGGGTTAAATTAAGATGGAAGAGTTAGCCAATAAGAAGCTAGAGCTAATGAGAAAAGCAGTGATTTAAATAATTTAAATAATATAGTTTCTGTGTGGTTATTTTGGGGCTGAGCAGCTGGGACAAACAAGCAGCCTCCCTACAACAGAAGAACTGACAGGCAGACCTGCAGCAGCCCAGGCCCAGATCCAGGGTTATGACTTGACCCATCCCAACATCTACCCCATCTATGATCTACTGAAACACATGAAGGAGCCTGACCCTCAGACCCAAAGCTGCAGGAGCTCCACAATACAGGGTAAAAACAGGCTATCCAAGAAGAGGCCCAGTGAGGGCCCAGTATCAATAATGTAATAGAAACCAGAGGCCTCAAATCAGACCAATCGCTCTTTGCAATGAACATTTGCAAGTATAGATCTATGGACAAAAGAGGTACATTGTGTGACTCACTGTGACACACTGCACCTTCCATGATGAGATGTTTTGTTTTCCCCTTTTTTTCTTTTCCCTTTCTTCTCTTCAATTTTGTTTTATTTGGGAGGGCAGTACAGGGGCAGAGGGCAGATAGATGCAAGGGGACAGGAGATGGGTGGGATCAGGATGCATGAAAGACATAAAGAATAAATTTTAAGAAGTTTAAAAAGAAGAAAAGAAAACTTGAGCAAAAGCTAAAAAAAAAAATTCTCTGCTCAATGACCAGAAAAAGTGACAACCAACAAGCTGCTGCTATCCACTGACATCCTTAATGGAGCCATGATGGTCATTCTAGTCTACTACAAATTCTTTTTAAATCCTTCAATTCCCTGTAGAGAAGACATTGTGGACCAGAATCTTGATCATGAATAAATTATGTTAGGGATATTATGTTGTTTCTATGGCTAAGCATTCAAAAATGCATTGCATAGCCAAACTATGGGAGGAAGGGTGGTGGAAACCATATGAATACCAAGTAACAGCAACAAGACCAGGGTGATATTCCAAAGGTAATAAGTAGTATTTTTGGCTTCTTTAAATGTATATGTATTACAACATTGATACCTTATAAACTGCAAAAAGGAAAAACAGGGGTGAAGATAAGGAATGGATTATAGAGAAGGGAAGATAGATGGTAGATTTGATTGAAATATATTATACACCTGTATGAAAGTCTCAAATAAAAAGAGAAATACAACCACATAGGTTTTCTCTACATGGAGCCCAGGGAAAAGGAACACAGAGGCTGGGTTCTTTCCAAGGCTTTGCTCTTAGGAGATACTGAAAGCTACAGTTTATTGACCACCTTTTTAGTGACAATTTCCAAGAAAGAGACCCATATGAGAATGCATAAAATTATTTTTTGTACAAAATTACTTTTATTCTCTCTTGAAGTACAGGTATCATGTCCTAAATGCATTTAAAGTAAAAGTCTAGTTACTGCTGGTGGGGGGGTGCATAAAACATGCTATCAAGTTAAAAGGATGCTCAAAAACAAATAAGCATACAAGCAACAAAAACTACCACCCACATCAGATCAGTTAGTGTGAAATAGAACCACGGCCTACACTGCCAAAAATAAAGTTTTTCATTCCCTCAGTTTATATTGCTACCCAATAAACAACAGTAAATTTGAATTCTAATGTTTTGAATCAAGGCCTTAAAGCCAAAGTTAAGATTTCCAAAGGGAAAATTATTCTGCACAATCTCATCACCTTTTTATTGTTTGAGACAGGGTTTCTCTGTGTAGCGGTGGCTGTCCTGGAACTCACTCAGTAGACCAGGCTGGCTTAGAACTCAGAGATCAGCCTCCCTCAGCCTGTATCTGCCTCTCAAGTGCTAGGATCAAAGGTGTCCACCACCTCTGCCCGCCTCATTACCTTTTTTTTAAATACATGATAAACGTCAACTCTCTCATGCAGTGTAAACAGCTCACCCTGTGCAATGGATAGTGTGCTTATGAATAAACCTTCATCTCTCCTCATAAAAGATGACAGTCCTGCTGGGCTGCCTTGAGCCTTTCATATATGTGATCAATCAATGACTTAAGCAGTATTTCAGGCACTTCCGAGTCCAGGGCTTCTGTGATG
The DNA here is from genome assembly GCA_001685095.1 of Ellobius talpinus. Classification (NCBI taxonomy): domain Eukaryota; kingdom Metazoa; phylum Chordata; class Mammalia; order Rodentia; family Cricetidae; genus Ellobius; species Ellobius talpinus. The sequence goes on from LOJH01017965.1 coordinate 21,829, forward strand.
GCTCACGGAGAAATGACATCTGAAGAGCATTGTTAGCCGTTCACAAGGGCACTGAAAACAGTTCTCCCGCTGTCCTGAGCGCAGCTTTAACTGTTTCCTCACTTTAAAAGCAGATTGTCAAAAAGAAAGAAGGAAGGAAGGAAGGAAGGAAGGAAAGAAGGAAAGAAAGGAAGGAAGGAAGG
>LOJH01017966.1:7924-18054 GCA_001685095.1 Ellobius talpinus
GCCACCATGTGGTTGCTGGGAATTGAACTCAGGACCTTTGGAAGACCAGGCAGTACTCTTAACCACTGAGCCATCTCTCCAGCCCACTAAACACATTTAAGATAATCACGGAAGCACTGTTAATTACAAACTGAGAGCAAGCTGGCTGTGGTGGCACATGTCTTTAATTCCAGCACCTGGAAAGCAGAGGCAGGCAGATCTTTGTGAATTTGGGGCCAGCCTGGTCTACACAGCACGTTCCAGGACAGCCAGAGCTACATAATGAAAACCCATTTAAAATAACAACACACAAACAAAAAAATGAAATGGAGAATAAGGATTGGGAATGTAACTTAGTGTGGTACTTGCCTAGCATGCATGAAACCCTAAATTAATCCTCAGCACTGTACAAACTAGACATGGTGACTCATGTCTTTGATCCCAACAGTTTGATCCCAACAGCAGGATGATCCAAAGATCAAACTCATTCTAGGGTACAAGTAAGTCTGAGACCAAGCTGGGTTACATAAGACCTTGTCTCAATACATTAATAAGAAAACTGTAAACAGAACTAAAGGCTGGCAACAGACCAAAGGCCTACTCTCAGACTGAAAAAAATAATTTTATCATATACTATTAATGCTGTGGTAAAGATGAATCCTCAAACAGGAGCACAATGTTAATCAGAAAAAAAGACATAAAAGAGAACATGTTACCTGATTCTATTTATAAAAGTACAAAACCAAATGAATCTGCTGGTTAGATGCCAGCAGAGATTTCTTTATAAGAGTAATGACTGAAATGGAATTAAAAAGAACTTCTTTGATGTTGGGGTTCAAACTTCATTTGGTTGGAAGTAGGTTATAATGGGTACATTTGATTTGTCAAACTATATCACACTGCAATCTTTCTTTGAGATTTTATTTTTTATGTGTATGAGTGTTTGCTGATGTATATCTACATATCACATTTGTGAAACAGAATGCCTGCAGAGGTCAGAAAATGGTGTCAGTGTTGTAATTATAACCAACTCCAGAAGGGGACTGTTTAAGGGTGCCTGTACACATGGAGGCCTGAAGACAGGCTCAGGTTGAACAATCTCTCCAGACCTTTAAAGTACCTATTTTATAATCTGCACAATGATAATCTATGTATATAAGTTATTCTTTAAACAATGTTTAGATACATTTGAGAAAATGTTCCAAGGTCAAATTAAAATAACTTCAATAAATACAAGAATAAATAAATTTATAGAAAAACAATATAGTAAAAAGAACCAGAAAGGGGCTGGAGAGAGGGCTCAGGTTTGGTTCCCAGTACCCCCATATGGTGCCTCATAACCATCAACCCCAGTTTGAAACCTGATCCTTTTTCTGACCTCAGAAGGCACAGGGCAGGCAAAACACACACACACACACACATACACACACGACTCATCAGTTAAAAGCACTGGCTGCTTTCAGAGGACCTGGGTTCAGTTCCCAGCACCTACATGGCAGCTCACAACTGTCTGTAACTCCAGGATCCAACTTCCTCACACCAATACAAATAAAAATAAATTAAAAAAACACTTCAAAAAAGAAACAAAGTGAAGACATTCATATAATCATTTAGAAATAATTTTTAATAGAACTATTTTCACACCAAAATCATACTATCCGGAATCAAACTACCCAGAAAAACAAAAATCAGCCAAGTCCAACCTGTTATATAAGCAAATTCTATCAAGCTTTAGTAATCAAGCCATTCTAACTTTCAAAAATAGGAGAATAGGAGAAGGAACATGCCCTATTCTCTGTAAAAATGGTCTAATTTTGACACTAAAAACAAACGAGAAAAAACAGTAACTAGCTGGCGATGCTGCTCAGTAGAAGAGAACTTGTCTAACAGGTACAAGGCCCTGGGTGCAACACACATACAAGTTATATACTAGCAAGCCTAAACCAGCTCTGTAAAATAATGCATTGTGCATTTCTATAGCTGCAATTAAAAAAGTCAAAGGTGGAAATGCCATCATTCAGCATTTTCTAAAAGCTAAAAGAAAAAAAAATGTGCCAGGGGGTAGTGACTCATGCCTTTTAATCCCTCCCTACACTCAGAAGACAGAGGCAGGCAGATCTCTGTTGAGTTCAAGGCCAGCCTGGTCTACAGAGAGAGTTCCTGGACAGCCAGGGCTACATAAAGAAAATTTATTTTGAAAAATGAATCCATTCCAGCTAAATGGTCAGTTTCCTGAAACCAGGCAATTAGTATTTCTGACTTGTTTTCCTAGATTCCCAGCACTGCCCACTGCAGACCCTGCTATTGGCGATCGTAAGAGATTTTTTTATCAAGGCAGGCCCTAGTCAGGCGAGGCAGGCGGTGTTACATTCAGTCTGGTCTCTGAGTCCAGCCTGATCTATACAAGTTGACTTCCAGACACCCAGAAGTGAGCTACATAATGACACCCTGCCTCAAGCCTTCACTGTGACATTCTTTTACTCATGACTTACCATTCTTGTCACTCCTGGCAACTGCCAAACTCAAGTGTCTTCCCCGCAGATTTTTCAACCTCCTCCCTCCATCCTCTCTCCCTGACCAATAACTACCTCAGCTTGTAAGGAGACATCCAGGACACTAATTCTAACAGAGTCCCCCTGTGCAGGATTCTTTTTTTCCCTCTACATAAAGGCCCACATTGTCTTCAGTCATTTGTTTGACCTAGCTGATCTTTCAAAATCCAGCCAGCATCTTTAAACAATGGCTTTCCTTTAACAGAACAAGTAGGAATGCCTTCTACCAACACTGGTGCTTACATTTCAGTTCTGTTATGGACGGTCTGGTAATTAAGACAGGATAAAAGACACCTAAATTGTCGGTGGTGCTTTAATCCCAGCACTCATGAGGCAGAGGCAAACGAATCTCTTGAGTTTGAGGCCAGTCTGGTCTACAGAGCAAGTTTCAGGGCAACCAGGGCTACACAGAGAAACCATCTCAAAAAAAGAAAACAAAAACCAACCAAATAAAAAAGAAACCTAAGTAATGAAGAGACAAAGCAGAGATGATAGACAACCACAAGTTTATTTTCTCTCCATATTTCTTTGTATTGAAGAAAATTTCTAATATTCTTTGAAAATATCATTTTTATTGTCAATGAATGATGTATGACTAGGAATGTCCCAAAAGATTACTTGAAAATATAATCAAAAGGGATGAGAGCTGGGCATGATAGCACATGTATTTAAATCCCAGTACTCAGGAGACAGAGGCAAGTAGATCTGAGTTTAAGGCTAGTCTAGTCTATAAAGTGGGACCCTGGTGCAAAAAGATGACTCCACAGTTAAGAACACCAACTGCTTCTCCAGAGGACCTTTGGTTCTGGGTTCCCAGCAACCAAGTCTGGCAGCTGACAACTGTTTTTAACTCCAGTTCCAGGGGATCCAACACCTCTGGCCTTTGCATCTGCACACAGAGGCAACATTAAAAATATTAAAAACAAAACAAAACCCCCAAATACTAGCAAAATGTTTTCACAGGCAGAATGTCAAGTCATGTTGGTGACTCTTGTTTTTTTTTTAATGTAGGGCAGCAATTCTCAACGGGGGGGGGGTCGAATGACCCTTTCAATGCCTAAAACCACTGGAAAACAGATATTTACATTATGATTCACGACAGCAGCAAAATTACAGTTATGAGGTAGCAATGAAAGTAATTTTATGTTGGGGGGTCACCAAACACAAGTAGCTGTATTAATATTAAAAGGTTGAAAACCACTGGGGAAGGGAATCACACACACAAGGCAAAAATGTCTTACCACTGAGCTAAATCCTCAATTGTTCCCACAACAGTTTTAATACAGCAATTAGCTGTTTTGTCACTGACGTATTGATTTTCTTTTTGTCTTTTGAGATATGATCTTGCTCTGCAACAGCTGGCTGTGTGACTGTAGCCATTTGCCATAATGGTCTACCATCATATATTTTGACTAGTGGGAAAGGTCTAAACTTGTATGTATGTACTTCTTTTTTAAATCAACTGATTCAAACAATGAAACAGAAACAAAGATTATCTAATGGGAAAAATATAAATTTTAGGAAAGGTTTTAGCATTGCTGGACTGAAAAGTGAGCAAACATTTTCGTATATGTTGAAGCAGAGAACCTAGATTGGTTCTGCTGATTTCCAGACCAAAGATCTTCAGTTAGCTGTCTTCAAGGCTCCTCTCAAGTTTTGGCAAATAATTTATAAAAAACATCTTCCTCAGAATAACTAACAACTTTTAACTGAAGAGAAACAAAATACAGTTCTTCAAAATAAGTCTGCCAATGATATCTGACGTCTTATTATACATCTTATCACATAATTAGAATGCAAGCTCCAAACTCATTAACATTTGATACATTACCAGCAACCTAATGCTTAGATTCCAATCTAGTCTTGCCAATTCAGAATAGAGTACTACCTATAACCATCATGGCTTTAGACTCCTTCAGTGTGAAACTATTCTGCGGCCTTTTCTAAAACAAAATAAAAAAGCCTGAGTTAATTTGTTGTTGCTTTTGAATGGGCATTGGCATGTGCTCACCATAGCTTCTATGTGGAGTTCAGAGGACAATTTTTAGGAGTTGGCTCTCTCCCACCACATGATCTCAGGGATCAAATTCAGGTAGTCAGGATTATGCCTGCTGAGCCATCTTACAGACCCAAATTGCTGGTTATTTTGTCACAGTGATGAGAAAAGAGACAAAGGTACCAGGTACTCAGCATTCAACACTTCACCAACACTCTTACCTACTCCTCACTACATGCAAGTGCTGGTAATTTCCCACAGCCACATGTAAGTGGACAAAACCCATGCTATTCCTTGCTGCACTGAAGAGACACCATAAACAAGATAAAATGCTGGAGTAAGCTATAGCCAGACATTAGGAACACTAACCTTAGAAAAGTACAGTCCAGAATGTCTCAGCTGGGTAGTGGTGGCGCCACGCAAGCCTTTAATCCCAGGATTTGGAAGGCAAAGAAAGGAGGATCTGAGTTCGAGGCCAGCCTGGTTTATAGAGCAAGTTCCAGGAAGGCTCCAAAGCTACTGAGAAGCCCTGTCTCAAAAAACAAAAAAACCGAACATTTCTTCATTTTTGTCTGTTGCTATACTGGGCCTTATTTCCCCAGCCCCAAGAACGTCTCTTGAGGACCTTGGGGATACGACTCACAGGCAGAGTGCTAGCTGAACAAACATGAGGACCTGAATTTGGATCCTCGGAACCCACATAAAAAGCCAGGCATGACTGTGCATACCTATAACCCCAGTTCGGGGAGTAGACTCAAGGGAATTTCTAGATATCCAATTTCTGTAAGACCTTGTCTCAAAAGAGAAAAGATAAGGCAGATAGGTGGCTCTCTAGTAACTGCTTAGCCTGCTGCCTCTTGCAGTATGATCAATAAGTCAAACTGCCTTCTCAAAGGTGAGAACAGAGGGAAAACTCCTGATAGCAACATCTGACCATCACAGGTATGTACACAAACACCCAGGGATGGCTCTTGAGCTGGGTGTAGTCATTTGTGCCTGTAATCCTTACTGAATAATAGGCAGAGGCATGATTCCTCCAAGTTTGAGGCTAGCCAGGTCTACATACAGTAAGGCTAGTGAGTTCATTATTTATAAATTTTAAAAAGAGCATGAATGTAAAACTAGGCAAATTAAGACAGGTTTCCAACCACAGTCTATCAGTTAGCTGTGGCAGATTCCATGACATTCCACGTTTTAGTTTCGACTATAGGTTTCTGACTCAGAGCGTGTCCTAAGACTTCTCCTGTTGCTGTGATAAAACACCATAAAAGACAGCTTAAGGAATAGTTTATTTTGGTTTATGGATTCAGAAGGGTAAATAGAAGTCTACGATGGCAGTGACAGCATGGCTGCAGGCAGCAGGCATGTCATCTGTTAACAGCAAGCTAAGATATCACAGCTTGAACCACAAGCAGGAAACAGAGGGCACATAGGACCATACCATGCTTTAAATTCTCAAAGCCTACCTCCAGAGACATACTTCTTACAACAAGGCCACACCTTCTTCTAAACCTTCTCAAACAATGCCACCAACTGGAAACCAGGTGTTCATACAAGCCTATGGAGGACATTTTCATTCAATCCACCACAGGGATCCTGGAGAATAATCTATTCCATTGACTTCCCCCCCAAATAAACAGCTTTACCTCCTCCTCTCCTCCTACCCCCTCCCTATCATATCCCCTTTGTTCCCACCCCCCAATCCACTCCTCCATTTCTGTTCAAGGAAGGGCAGGTCTCCCATGAGTATCCACAAAACATGGCACATCAAGTTGCAGTAAGACTTAGTCTTAAGGCTGGACAAGGTGAGCCAGTATGAGGAGTAGGGCCCCAAAGGCCTGTAAAAGAGTTGGAAACAGGGCTGGAGAGATGGCTCAGAGGTTAAGAGCACTGCCTGCTCTTCCAGAGNTGTTGTGTGGGCATTCATGCCAGCAGCACATTGTATGCAGAATAAATAAGTCTTAAAAAAGAGTTGGAAACAGCTCCTGTTCCCGCTGTTAGGAGTCCCACAGGAGGAACAAGCTACACAATTGTAACATATATGAAGAGTCCCTAGGTTATACTGGTGACTTTTTAATGCTTTTAAAGCAACTGAATCCTTGCCTTATGCTGCTGGTCTTAATAATCATGTGTGAAGGTTAATAGATGAATGAAAGAAAAACAGAAAAGCGGAAGAGAAGGGAAGGGAAAAGACAGAACAAGGACAGGCCAAAGTGGTGTTGCTTCAGTAGGGGAAGAACATGTTGCAATAACGGTGACGGCCCTCGAAAAGGCAGCGATTTGAAAACCCCAGACAGAACACAACTGATTTGTCTTTTTTGTCAATGAAACAGGAACCTCTAACTCTGTTGTTTGTAGCTTTCTCCTTTAGAGGTTCTGTTCAGTCTACCAAAGCTACTGTAGTCAAAATCCTCTTGGCATCTTTCTCCTTGCAGAGTAGGCCATTTCAAAGCTCAACCAGGCAGCCCTCACTGGTGGAGACAGAAGCAATGAAGCTATTGGATGTATTTTTAGGCATCTCTCAGTGTGGGAACCCTAAGTGAAAAGGAATAAAAGCAATGGAGGATTCAGGGAAAACATTCAAGAAAACGTTTTCAAAGACTTATTTTTGTGTAGTGAGAGAACACACACACATGTGGAGGTCGGCAGACCTAATGGGCTGGTCCTCCTTGAAGCAGGGTCTTTTACTTGCACTGTGTTGCATGCTCCAAGTTAGCTGGCCCATGAGCTTCTGAGGTAATCTTGTCTCCACCTCCCATTTCATGTTCAGGAATGCTCTAATTACAAACATATGCCAGCCACCGTGTCTGGCTTTTACATGGGTTCCAAAGATCCAAATACAGGTCATCAGGCTTGCAAAAACTTTTACCCACTGAGACATCTTCCCAGCCTTCAACTGTTTTGTTTTTTTCCCTTATTTTTCTTTTCTCAATTGTTTTTGTTTTTTGAGACAAGGCTGACATTGAACTCAGAGACTTGCCTGCCTCTGCCTCCCAGCACTGGATTAAAGGTGTGAGCTACCATGCATAGCTTCAACCACGTTTTTTAACGTACATACAGTTGCTGGGGAAACTTGGATGCTTTTCATGAGAACCTTTAAAATACCTAAGAATTGAAAACAATCCAAGTAAATTCATATTAATAGTATTAACAGTTACAACTAACTACAGGAGTACCTTAGGGACTATAACAAAAATTTTATAATCTGGATTGCTGAGACTACATTTCTACATTTCTAATGTTTACGTGCGCTGGCCTCCTCATGTATTTAGGCTCTAAATATGACCTAAGATTTATTAGATTAGTAACTAAATCTGAGTTTCTTAATCCCAAGCTGGATGTGGTGGCACACCCTATAAACCTAGCATTTGTGCCAGAGACCAAAAGCCCAAGATCATCCTCAGTTACAAAATAAGTAAGTCAGTGGCCAGGTTGAGCTACTAGACCCTTTCACAAAACACACACACAAAACAGAAATAAAAGAGTGGACACAAATTGCAGAAAAGGCCATCCTTTGATGAGTCCCAGTCATCTACAACACCAAGTTCAAACTCCCAGCTGTTATAATCACACCTTTCTCCCTAAGGTGTCCTTTACTCTAGCTGTGGCACTTTGTGGTTTTCCTGACCACAAAAGCTATTTTCATGCTGTTGTGCCTTTGCATGTATCATTTCTCTCTGCTTAGAAAGCATTTTTAAAGGTAAACCACTTATAACATTAACACTAAGCTCAACATCTGAAAGGCCTTCCATTACCTAGCACGTTATGCATCCCTCCTGTACAGCACTGGCAGTCTGTTACTGCCCAAGTATATCCTATTCAAAGTTACCACCATGCAGGAACCAAGTGAATCAATCCTGTGTTTGATAAGCTCCTCCTGAGCAAACCACCTTATATCAACAGTTTTAAGGAAGGCTATAATGAGACGCAAGAAAAAGTAACATTTTTGTTACTGAAGTCATTATTTTCTCAACTTCATCTTCCCTCCCTGTTTGTTTTCAACACTGAAGATGAAATCCAGAGAATGCTAAGCAAGCACCACCACTGACTCCAGCGCCCCACCCCTAACTCTATAATCCTCTGAATGTCACTCAGGAGCCAGCCAGAATGGGGTTGCCTCACATATATCAGGCCCAAGTCCTCTACCACAGAGTCATACTCTATTCCTAGTGCTGTCGTATTTCTAGCTATGTCATAGAGCAAGTTACCCAAATGCTCTCAAATCACCTCACGGAAAAGAACAAAAGAAAAGCTAATCACTTTTACAGTTGCTTGATTTGATATATACCTTCTAAAACATAGACACAACAAAGTGCAGAATAAGTGATATGTAAGTGAATATTTTAATCATCAAATCTTAAAAGAACAAAATACTGTACTATCAGGAAAAAGAATATAATAGAATTTTGATAGGAACCATCTTTTTATTTAAGAGTGGAAAATATGCCAGGTGGTGGTAGTGCACGCCTTTAATCCCAACACTCAGGAGGAAGAGGCAGGTGGGATCTCTGTGGATTCAAGGCCAACCTGGTCTACAGAGAGAATTCCAGGATAGGCTCCAAAACTACAGAAAAATCCTGTCTCGAAAAACCCAAATAATAATAATAAAAAACCCAAAAGAGTGGAAAATATGATAGCTTGTCTTCAGCTGCATTCTTTTAAGTTTTTTGAGACAGGGTTTCTCTGTAGCTTTGGAGCCTGTCCTGGAACAAGGTCTTGTAGACCAGGCTGGCCTCGAACTCCGGAGGTCCGCCTGCCTCTGCCTCCCGAGTGCTGGGATTGAAGGTGTGCGCCACCACTGCCTGGCTTTCAGCTGCATTCTTTTGCTCCCTGGAGTAACTCTTTAATGACTACTATGTCCTTCCTTGGGTTCCTGTAACAATATCAATCCTGGCCCCTTTCACCACAGTTCCTGTCCTCTTTGTGTGACTTGCCTTTCATTGATACCTAGAGATAGATATTCCCGTCCAGTGCCCAGATAGTTTCTCACCACTTCCACAGCCTGACCTTAAATTAAGAATCCCCCAGCCCTTCTGTCACACACTGAAACAATATTTCAAAATTAAAATTATCCAGGGATGGAGAGACAGCTCAGGGTTTAAGGGTGCTAGCTGTTCTTGCAGAGAACCCCAGTTCAGTTTTCAGTACCCACATCAGGTGGCTCACAAAGCCTTCTTACTCCCTCTTTTGGCCTCCAAGGAGACACACCACATACCCATATAAACTGAATTAAAAAAAATGAACTCAGTCATCTTAGTAGACAATCAAGTACACAGCTTCCATTTCTTCCTTCTCATCTCTGCCACTCTTCTACACAGCTCAACAGTTCTCGGGTTTCTCTTTTTTGCAGTGATGCTTTTATTCTTCCTCTTCTACTTCAGTAGTTCTTACTCATACTGGAGACCATGAAACCCCTACTGAATAATATACTAAAAAACATGTTGAACATGCATGCTTACGTCAAGAAACCAATTCCTCTAATAACTTATGTTGTTCCTCCACTCAAAATTTTAACTATACTGTATACAGTTTTCTTTTTAAAAAGATTTTTTGGGGGCTGGAGAGATGGCTCAGGGGTTAAGAGCACTGACTGCTCTTCCAGA
>LOJH01017967.1:5699-16298 GCA_001685095.1 Ellobius talpinus
AGGGAGGGAGGGAGGGAGGGAGAGAGAGATCGGAATTAAGCTTCAAGAGTGCACTCCCCATGGCTGTAAAATTGCAGGGTTGTGGGGCTGTTGCAGGGCAAGTGGTGAGGAAATGCTTCTCGCATGGTTTTGGGTGAGGGAACAGAACACCAGGCAGGTAGGATGGGTGCTAAGACCCTGTGTCCCCTAGGATTCCCCGCATGGACCCTAAGGAAGCTACTCTCAGGGAAAGAGTACCGAGTATAATGTGCAGTCCAGAGGCTACTGTCTCCCCATGTTGGGGCCAGGTGCTTCATTCCAGACACAGAAGGTTAGGAGTAGCGTTCCTTGACAAATTGTGGCGTTTTTATCCCCTCTGCCTTTGATTCCTCCAAATAAGGCGTGTCCCCCTCCCCAGGGGTAGAGACACTCTGCCCCCCCCCAATCGCTAACCGCCTTGCAGGTCATCTACTAACCACGTGGAGAAACAGTTCCTGATGCTGAGAGAAGGTGGAGGAGGGAGGGCAGCACCCATCACACAGCCCAGCCTCTTACATCTTGCTCATGTGGTCCTCAGCAGGCTACTGGGCCAGCCACCAAAGGTCTCCCTTTCTTTTTCTGTGAACTGGAGACAATAATGCTCTCCTGGATGGAATCTCATGCCGATTCATAGATTTCAGGGCTCAGGGCTTAGCAGAATTTTAACTTAAGCATGTTGGGCTGGGAGTGCTAGAGAACTCAGGCAACACTGGAGAGCCCCTGCATTCAATCCCTAGGTCTGCAAGCAAATCAACCAGCCAGCCCTGGTATCTGCTTATTTCTCCAGCATTTTCCTCTGACTTTTCAGAGCGGGTCCCACAGCCTGGGGAGGGGAACCTACCAACTATCTAGAGAGCGGTCAGAAACAGTAGTTGAATGCAGTGGGCTTGTGTGTACTCCGGCTTAGTAAGGTTGATTTCCCCTGGGAAAGGGGTCAGGCAGTCCCTAGAAAATGCCAGAAATACCTTACCCTGCAGGAAGATGGCCCTCAAGAACAGGATCCCTCAACAGTTGCAAAGTCAGGCCAAATGCTGGCAATAACATTCTGACTCAGACTACACAGTCTTCTCTATTTAGCCATGGATGATACATCAGTGGGCTATGCTTTCCAGCGGTTCTTGCCAGCCTGGCTTTTATTTAGATGTGTGGACAACATGACATGTTTTAGTACTACCCCAGTCTGTACTGAAAACATTGGTACTTTAATTTATGCACAACTGACTTGTCCAGAGTCTTTCTGGAACTGGGAATTCCTCACACACGAAGGGTCTAGGATTCAAAGGCAGCCTTCCAGCCCAGGCAGTTGCCCTCTGCCTCCGTGGAGGTCTGACTTTGAGTTCCTCCAGAGGCAAACTCTGGGACAGGGTTCAAGTGCAAGTCTTTAGCCTGGGAGGGAAACACCTTGGGTAGGTGCTAACACGGGGAGGGGATGCTAGTAAGTCAGTTGCTAATGTGGGGAACGGAGGCTTAAATCCAAAGGGCTCTCAGGGTCTCCCCACTAATGGGGATGGATGTGGGTGCCTACCACTCATTCCCATCAGTCTCCAGCTGCTTTCTCTTTATTTTCCCCACTTTCTGCCTACTTTATGGATTGACTACAAGGGCGGATTGCTATGGAAGCCCCTGGGGAAGCGATGCAGGCAGGCACTCAGGAGTGGGTAAACTGAAAGTCGGAGGGAGATGGGTGGTCCCTCAGCCTCCACCACAACCCGTTCTTGCTATCTGACCACTGTATGCTTAGAAAATTCAGGCACCTGTGCTGCAGGTTGCAGATTCCAGGGGCAGCAGGTCTTGGGAGATTTTTCCTGTTATGGTCCCAGATGAGGACCACAGAGGCAAGTGAGGAGCACACTTCTCCCTACTGGAATGGTGCTCCAGCCTCACCTCCACTCCTCCCTCTTGTTGTAATATCCCTCCTCTTCATATTTCTCTGCAGCTCACACACCTTGCAAGGATCTCTGGGGTCTGAAGGGGTGTAGGCACGCCCTTCCCTGTTGCACAATATGTGTGGGATGGAGAAATGTCTAAAGACCCCTGAAAATGGGCACTTACCAGGGACGATGCTGCAGAGGCATCAGTGGACAAATCCTTCTTTGCCATTGCCACCCCTGTCTAGTTTGCCCGAGGCAGCTGTTGGGCCCACCAACTACTTTGTCTTCTTATCCCTCAGAGCATCAGCTCTGTCACAGGTGTCCTGGAAACTTGATCCTCAGTGCGTATTGAGATGGGGCAATGTGTAACAGGTGGGGCTTCATGGGAGGCAGGTGGGTTGTGGTGGCTCCACTCTCACGGATGGATTAGTGCTGTCTGGTGGGAGTGGGCCAGGTCTTGTGAGGCTGGACTAGTTCTCACGACAGCGAGGTATAAAGCAAGGCCTTCTCAGATACCTGTTCCTCTTGTACCTAGTCATTCCCCTTCTTGCTTCTTTTCCATGCTGTGGTGCTTCCATGTTATCTTCCCAGATACTGATGCTGATGTTGTTTGGGTTTCCCAGCTACCAGAACTGTGATGCAAATACACTTCATTTCTTTATAAGGTAATTAACCTCAGTTGTTTTGCTATAGTAACATAGTACACTAAAACTATGAAAGACTCAAAGGGTCTGTGGGAGTCTTGGAGCCAGGGCTACTCTCAGCACTAGGGTACCCTCCTCCTTGGCTCCAGTGGGCTTACTCTCCCATCCTGAACATTGTCCTCTGATTTCTCGTAGACACAAAGTTCAGCTGGGCAAACCTTAGAATTCTTTATTTTTCTTTTTCTTAACAAGGAGGCTACTGTGTGTTGCCCTCTACCTCCCTGTGTGCTGTAGCCTCTACTTTTCCATAGGTCCCCAGTGTCCCAGCCCTGCTCTAGCTTTCTCTGTCTAATGTATGTCCTTGTATGAGCTATGTGACCACTCTACCCTCTGGCTGTGCTCTGCTTGTGATGGGGTCCCCACTCTTGCTTTTGGGGTGTTATGCATGGCTGTCCCAGATGCTTTCCCTACTCATTGGGCAGTGACAACGTCCTGTGTGATACCTTCCACCCACTTCTGACCAGCAGAGTGACTTACAAAGCCCTCCCCTCACAAAGTATCATACTCACTTTGAAGTGCAGTGGGTACCGATACCTGTAGACTCTTCTCTGTTGCACCCCACACTATAACTATTGGTCTCTGCTTCCTTGTGACTGCTGTGGCCCAGCCTACCACCCTTGTCTAAGGGCAGGACCTGCCAAAGGGGAATCTCCACACAGCAGCGGGGGCGGGTGGGGGGTCCTTGGCAAGCACAAGCCAGAGCTGTTCTATTCTTTACTTCAGGTGCTGCACACAGCCCAAGGCAGCCCCACACCCTCCTTCTCTTTATCCTTAGCTATAGTGTGACCATTTGCCAGCGCCTTGGGTTGTCCCTGGCGCCTTGGATTGTCCCTGGCGCCTTGGATTGTCCCTGGTGTCTGCCTCCTTCTCTGCTTAGTAGGCACTCATGTTGCCAGCATCACAGCCATTTCCTTCACCACCATCCCATATCCACATTCCTCACCCAGCTGGAATCTGACCCATGAGCCACAGAATCACATCCTGAATACTTGTAGGTCTCTGACCTTGGTTGTGTCCTAGGCTCCTGCTGTGGGAACTCCTTCCTCTCCTTCAGCCAATAGCCTTTAAAATACCAGCCCACTTGGGTCTTAAAGGCTATTGGCTGAAGGAGCAGAAGGAGTTCCCACAGCACCAGCTCTTTCTTTCCCCCAGCTCTGTCCTAAGGTCCTCCTTCCCTCTCATCTCTGTCTCCCCAGCTCTGGGATGTCATGCTCACACCCCTGTGTGTCCAGGTGCTGGGGATCCAAATCGGCCCCTGTGCTTGCATGGCAAGTCCTTTACCTGCTGAGCAGTTTCGCTCTTCAAATGATTAAAAAAAAGTTAAACTGATTATGTTCATTCCCTGCTCAAACCCCTCCAGCAGCTTCTGTTTCCTCAAGGTAATGGGGTGGGGGCGGGGATGTATTATGTGCACAGCCTCCTTGTCTCCGACTCTGCTGCAGCTACCGTCTTCCTTGCTGCTTCTCACCTACCCTGGACCGCAGCTTTCCCCCCGAGTTTTCTTCCATCTCCTCTATAAGGCTGCCCAGACCCTCCACCTAACTGGATACGTCCAGCAGCCTCCTTGTCTCCGACTCTGCTGCAGCTACCGTCTTCCTTGCTGCTTCTCANTTCCATCTCCTCTATAAGGCTGCCCAGACCCTCCACCTAACTGGATACGTCCAGCAGCCTCCTTGTCTCCGACTCTGCTGCAGCTACCGTCTTCCTTGCTGCTTCTCACCTACCCTGGACCGCAGCTTTCCCCCCGAGTTTTCTTCCATCTCCTCTATAAGGCTGCCCAGACCCTCCACCTAACTGGATACGTCCAGTCTGCTTACTTCTCACTTTGATCTACTGTGCTGACCACCTTCCAGTCCTGAGCACCTTCTCCCGTCCATCCGATACCCTGGGCAGGCTACTCCAGGACAGGACTTCTGTCTGCTTTGCTTGGCTCTGCTGAAGGAGTCTATCCTACCCCTCTATCTATGCCTAGGTCCTCCTCCAGCAGGCGGGCCCTCCGCCTGGCTCCTGGAGCCTGGTACCTCTTTTGTCTCATTTTGCTGAGATGACCGCAGCATCCCTGGCAGGCTCCACCTGTCCACCTGTCCCCTCCAGTCTGCACACAGCGGCAGGGACACTTTTTCTTAAAAATGGTTTCTCTTTCTTTCCTCTATCCCTTCTCAGTGGTATCTCATAGCATTAAGAATATGCTAAAACTCCTACATCACAGGGAGCCATAGAACGACCTTTGTCTGCCTTCCTTGGATTTCACATTTAGCCCCAAGCAGGTCCTCCTACGTGGGCCTCTCTCTACCTCCTCACCTCTTACCCCTGCTCAGTTTCCATCCATCTGGCTTAGCTGTACCCACTTGCCTTCCTGAAGGTCTTACAGGAGGGTTGTTAGCTCCTCCGAAGGCCTGTGTGTTGAAGGCGTGATTCCACAGTCCACGCAGCTACTGGGAGGTGGTGACGTCTAAGCGGGTCTAGCTAGAGGATTTCAGGTCAGCGGGAGTTGACTTGTTTCCCAGCCACTCACGGCTTCCATGACCTCACCACATGCCCTATACAATGGGCCAACCAATCAGACTGCAGCCTTCCCAACAGTGACCCAAAAGAAAGCTTTCTCCTTTCCACTTAGCTACCTCAGATCTGCAACACCGACTAACACCCATGTGGTATAAGAGGTCTAGCTTAGTGTCCTTCAGTGTAGGCACTGCTGATCAGAAAAGGGCCTGTCTGGTCAGCAGGTAAATGTTGTTGGCTGGGTGAGCTGGGCACATACTGTGGCAAAGGAGGCAGGGGCTCTTTGCAGCCTGGTTTATACAGGGCAGTGCTATTTCCCAGGGAGCAGAAGGGTAGGCTGAGGAGGAGCTGCTGGGATTTGGGGGAAGTCAAGAGAGGGACACCAGCAAATAGGCCAAGCCCTGAGAGGCTGGGCAGCTCCGAGGCCGAGAGGCAGGCTTTGTGATTAACAGCCTCTTCTGGCATCCCCAGAAAGGAGCATGTCCTTGGCAGCTTGTCAGAATTCACAGCCAGCCCCAAGCATAAGTTGTAGCTGGCCATGAAGTATCAGACTGTGTCCCCCACTCTCTGCTTTTTGCCCTTCCTCCACTAGTGACCTCTGTCAAGAGCATGCATGCTATTTCTCTGGCTGAGAGCTACTAGGAGTTAAAGATCCGCCATCTTCTGATGCTCATGCCTCCTCTCACCTCAGGGTCTGGACAGAAGGAATGCAAGCCCCAGATAACCCCTATCTCCCAGCTCTCCAGCTGGCCACTTAGAGGCTCTTACACTGGTGCTCACAGACCCCCCCCAGGGACTCTGGGCCTTTGTCCCCTGCAGAGCCAGAAAACCTCTCTGATAAAGAACTTGAACTGAGGACCTGTAAGGAGAACTCTGTGTGTGTGTGTGTGTGTGTACGCGCGCGCACGTGCGTGTGAGCGAGTGTGTGTGTGTGTGAGCTAGACGTTCATTTTGGGGAAGTAAATTCTGGGTAGAGGCAGGAGCATGAGCAAAGGTCCTGAAGCAGCAAGAAGCCCCCAGGGTTTGGAGAGAAATCCAGGAAATCCAGGAAGTTGAATTGGGAGTAATCATGGCGGGCTGTGAGGAAGAGGTGACCTGAGTAAGATCTAGACCCCATATACATTAAGAGGACATGGAAGGGCATACTGAGGGCACTGCCAGTTTCCTATGGTGAAGGGTCACCGACAGAGTCTCCCTCGCTTGAGATAGATCAGGAATGGGTCAGATGTTCTTCTGGGCCCCAGCATTGCCTGCCTCAGGACTGTTGGGCCACCTGGAGATGGCAGAGAACCTTGGCCTTCATTACAGGCTGAGGGACCTGGGATGATAGGGCAGCTCTCTGAGTTCACTATGGACATAAACTCCAGGCTCACATCCTTGGGCCTCCTCTAGGCCTGCAGTGGGTCCTCCCATCTACCACCAACTCTTTTCATCTGTTTTTCTAGCTCTTCACTTTCCTAGTCTCCTCCCTTTCTTCCCCNCCCCCGTATCACTTCCTTCCTGATCTCCCCTGCTCCGATCTGTGGCCTCAGACAAGTTGGGTGACTGGGGTGGCACGTGTGTCCAGGGACTCCTGCGCTTAGTCACGCTGTACTTACTCCAAGCAGGAGCCCCTGTGGACTACACTGACTGCGCTCCTGGGTATGTGCAGGGTAGAAGCTTCTATCCCAGAACAGAAGGACCCCCTGGCAGTGGGCACCATGGGAGGGAGTCCCAGCACTGAGCGTCCTGTTCATCGCCCAATCACAGGGCCAACATCTGTTCTGCATCATCACTGCAAAGTGAGGAAGGCAAATCTTCCACTTGCCCAGGGCTTAACTCAGGGACCATGGGCTTTTAAGCTTTTGTCTCTCAGAGCCCAGGCCACTCAGGAAGAAGCCATGTCCTGTGACCATGCTGAGGTCTTCTTCATGACAAGCAGTAAGTGCAGAAGGACATCTGGTCGATCCTGGGGGATTTGTGCAGGGGCCGAGGGTCTGGGTGATATTTAAGACTGAAAACATGGCTACAGACTGATATCTTACCCTGGCTCAGCCCAGTCTCTCGTCCAGGCAAGAGATAACAAGGATGCGGGGGCCAAGTGCCTGGGTTCCAATGTTAGTCCTTACATCAAGTGAGCAGGGAACTTTGACCCCGATACCCAGCCTCCTGTGTCAATTTTCTCTCACGTACAACACAACAGCTGATAGCACTGATGTCGTGGCACTGCGGTGGGGGGCGGGGGGGAGGTCAGCTCCTGCCAGGAAGGTGAGGGGAGCTGATTTGCTTAGGCAGGGTAGAGGGAATGGGAAAATGAGACCGGCTGAAGAAAGAGATGCTCAATGGACAGAATGACTGGGTTGGGGTGTGGAAGAGGCTGATGCTCTGGCTGTGGGCACCACAGAGAGTACGGAGATGCCACTCTCCATGTGGGAAGAGGGTAAGTAGTAGGCTCAGGGGAGTGGAAAGGCAAGCCCAGGAAGAGGAGCTAGTGGGAGTTCAGCAGATGGAATGAGGTTGTCCAGACCTTCCATGGCGGATACGGTTAAGTCAGATTGGCACAAGGCAGCCTCACAAGGGTCCCAGCAGAGGGTATGAGTCAGATGGTGATGTGATGGTGGACACTTCTGCACAGAGGAGGGCCCAGGGCTGTCTCAGGGGCTGCAGAAGGTCAGGGAATATCTTCCCCTTAGATCGTCTAGGAAGACAGCCTTGCTAGGACCTTGATTTGAGGACTTAGGACCTTCCTCCCCAGAAGATAATTCGTTGTTTGAAGCCATTAAATCAATGGTCATTTGTTAAGCTAAGAAAGGAAATTAATATGGTCTGAGGGTCTGGAAGGTGGAGTTAAAATTAAATGGGGCTCAGAGGGGAAGAAGGCCCCCCAAAAGGAGGCTGAGGGTACCACCAGAGAGGTGTGCAGGGTAAGACCTGAGGCATGGTGAGAGTCCAGGAGAGAAGCTGACAGGATAGGAGAGGCTTGAAAGCACACTGGAGAGTGACTATTGGGTTGCTATTGGTGACAGTGCCAAGGGGAGGAGGGGCTGGTATGGCAAGAGTGGGCGGAGGCATTGCTGGCTGGAAGAGGAGGACCGCTCTCAGAATAGTCTTTAAGAAGTGGCAAGGATGTCTCACAAGTAGCCATAAGTGAGGAAAGACACCAGTTAGATGGTATGGGAGGGAGGGGGGCAAAGGAGGCCACCATGCTAGCCGGGAGCATCTTAAGACAGCTCTAGATAGGACTATGTGCTGTGCATAGGAGGGCAGATGGACGATACAGAAAGCTGAAGGGAAGAAAGTGGTAGAAGCAGACCTGTTAGGGAGGAAAGAACTTAGGAGAATTAGAGCTAAAGGGAACCTACAAGGGCTCCCAAGGACACCCCGAGGCTGTCCCTGGGCAGAGCACCTACTGTGTAGAGTTTGATACCTCTTTGGCATGCTCAGCTAAATGATTTGTACTGGCTGTTGAGAGCTGTTCCATTCTCAGGAACTTTGCAAACTGGGTGGTTGTGTTTTTCATAACCTGACACTGACCACGATGAGACCATTTACACCACAGGAATGGGCAGGTGCTACAAACCAGTCCCATCCCAGAGCCAATGAGAATGTGTTTATCAGCGCACCATTGTACCACATGGGAGAATGGTGGGCCCAATTCTGGATTTGAGATGCACAGGAGTAAGAGATGGGAAGGAGTTAAAAGTTCTTGGAGCAAATGAAGTGCTTAGTCATGGGACTGGCTGCCTCTCAGGAATGGGAGGCAAAAGAAGAGATAGGGAGGTGAGAGCCATACTGAGGCTGAGCTCAACATAATGGGAGCCAAGGAGGACAGAGCAGATGGATTCAGACAGAGATCCACTGAGGATGAACAGGGAGGATGCAGGTGGGCACAGGGGCTCAACATGGCCCTAAAAGGACAGAGGAGAGGGAACATCAGTCTAGTCTGGAGTATGAGGTGCCAACATAGACCAGTCTTGGTACAATGGAGCCACACCAGTGACTAGACTAGGGATGAAAATGGAGGAGACAGCTTGTGACCCTAACACTAAGGCATCATACGTGGGTTTTTTTTGGGTTTTCTAAAAGTATTGTGTTTCTTAGCTCCATCATGAACCTGAACCAGAACTGATGGCAGATAAGACAGCAGTGTCAGCAGCTGAGAGCTCACATTGTGTTACCCTAATTGTCATTAGAGAAACAGCAAATGCCAGGCCTGGGGCCGGGGAGTACAAGTTGGACCTGAAATTCCCAGTAAGACTGGAGAGCAAGAGCACACTCGGATCCTGAAGGCTTGTCAAAGGTTCTGAAGGCAATCTGTGGCCAAGCACAAAACCTGTAAGATACCACACAAAAACACAGATGCCTAGAAAACATGCCAAAGAATGGATGTCTCTTTGGGGTCCTCAGTTTCTGACCAGGAGCTATTTAAGCTTCTGTCCGGTAAGATGATCAAGTGATAGGGACCAGCTGTGCAACATTGTCCCTATAAGTTAACACTATGTGTGCACACTGAAGATTTTATTATAAAATGCCATAATACTTCGATAAAATAAAGCAAAGTGAAGTTAAATACAGGGCTAGTCTGTGCCACTCAGACCCTGGCATGCAGAATAATGGAGAGGTATGGATTTCTTCACTTCCCCAGCCTGCACAAGTTCCCTGAGCAACTGCTCTGCTTACAGACACGGATCAAGTTTTTGGATTTGTACACACCAATGCAAGTGTGTACGCCTTAAGTGTATAACACGGCAACAATACTCACATCTGCAGGAGACGGAACATTTCCAGCGTCACGAAAAGTTCTAGCACTTGCTTCCAGTTAGTACTCGTTGTCCCCACTCTCTCTCACATGCAAAGGCAACCACTATTTTAATTTTTATCATCGGCTAGATTTTTGCCTATTTTTGAATGGTAAACACACTTTATGCTTCCAATCTGGCTTACTCTACCCAGTAGGAAGTCCATAAAATTCACTTGTTGATTTTCCTTGCTGTATAGTCTATGAACAAATGGTTTATTTCTCCATTCTCCTGCTTGAAGTTCATCCATTGGCCTGTTTACTCGCTAACTCCCCATTCCAGGTCTGCCAAGCTTGCGTACCCCACCAACACGGCTACTCTACTGTGCCTATGTGGTAAGTTTCCTCTGCCCTCACCCTGTGATATATACTGAATGTTGACATCGTAGTGCATGGAACAAGGCAATGGACTAAATCTGAGGGTCAGAGATGTTCTCTGTATCATAGAGAAAGGCTAACACGATGAAAGAGAGGCCCAGTTATGGCTCCCAGATAGCTGGAATGGGGTTGTGGGGTTTGGATGGACTGTGTGGACTTCAGTCAGAGCCTCTGAAGTTGCCCTGAGTAGTGACATTCAGAGGCTAGTAATTCATGGGTGGATTTTTATGGCTTGGGATCAGTCCTCATCACTGCAAAAAATAAAACAGCTGCAGAAGCCAGTGACATTTGGTGACCTGCTTAAACACACACACACACACACACACACACACACACACACACACACACA
>LOJH01017969.1:0-12992 GCA_001685095.1 Ellobius talpinus
TCCCTGGGAGCTGTCCTTATATCTGTAGTAAAAGACATTTGTGTGCAAGTAACAGGATCTTTAACTTATAAACCTGAAAAGCAAATCAAAACTTGTTTTAAGTTTTCGGTAGAATAGCCTTAACATCATTCTCCTTGTTAAATAGCTGCAGTCAATTAAGTTCCCTAAGTATCAGCTTTTTGGTTACCTGGGTGATCTTTCTAGTCTCCAGTACTAGCTTATTTAGGCACTTTTCAAATGGTTTTCCAAGTGAGCCACAAGTAATGGGGAACCAGTGTGTTGGTCATAAGTATGGTTAAGTGGCTGGAAAGTTACCTCAGTGACTTGCTGCTCTTACAGAGGACCCAGGTTTTGTTCACAGCACCCACCTGGCACCTCACAACT
Source organism: Ellobius talpinus (assembly GCA_001685095.1). Taxonomy (NCBI): domain Eukaryota; kingdom Metazoa; phylum Chordata; class Mammalia; order Rodentia; family Cricetidae; genus Ellobius; species Ellobius talpinus. The sequence goes on from LOJH01017969.1 coordinate 385, forward strand.
GCCTGTAACTCCAGTTCCATGGGATCCAACACCCTCTTCTGGCCTCTGTGAGGACCAGACATTTACATGTGCACACGTAAAAAAAACACTCATATACTTGAATTAAAAAACAGAAGAACAAATCTATGTTTAAATAGTTGTATATTCTTTTAAGTAGGTATATTGTTTTTTTCTGATTTCTTTCATACAGTCTGAATGGAAATCAGGGTGTTGTGAGTCTGAGCTTAAGGAAGTTTGACTTGCAAGTTCTTGGCAGTTAGTCTTGAGTGGGACTTTTCTTTTCTGAGGAAGCAGATTTTAAATGTCATCTTGCATCTCGCAAGTGTATTTGTAAGAGGCTTGGTGGAAGCTGGTACAGCTACCAAAGGACATTCATTTTTGGTATCAATTTCAAAACCCCAAATAACTCTGGTTCAGTGCTGATTGCATACTGCAGTACAGATGGTAAAGGACAGGCCTAACACGTTGAGTGGGGAGGCCTCTGTCTATTCTGTGTGGGACTCGCTCAGGGTTTCCCCCTGCCTTGAAAATGAGTAAAAATGGGCAAGAGAAGTAGCTCAGCAGTTGAGAGTGCTTGCTGCACTTCTAGAGGACCCAAGTTCAGTTCCCAGCGCTCGCATCAAGTGGTTCACAAATACCCATAAGCCTGTCACTTCAACTACAGAGCAACCAACTTCTCTTCTGGTCTCTGGACAGCTCCATTCACATGTGTTCATATCAAACACAGGTGCACACAGTACACATAAACCTTTTTAAAGGAAAAAAAAGAAAATGAATAAATTTCACTGATACAGTTTGTTAAATTCTTTGGATTCCCCCACAATAGATTTACTAGTCAGTTCATCCCCCCTCCCCTCCACACTTTGTCCCACATTTCCTATAAGGATATTTACAAACATAGTATTTTTTTAACATAGTATTTTTTTTTAAAAATTACTTTTCTGGGCTAGGGATTTAACTCAGTATACTGTGTATACTCATATACTATACAGTATGTGCTTAACATGGGTGAGGCGCAGGACTTAATCCCTTAAGCCCTCCCCCCACTGTGCTTGTGTGTATGTGTGTGTGTAGTATATTACATTTCACAGTGAAGGATTAGATTCTTTTCTGAGTGGATTATTTTTAGTGATTGAAATAGCAGTTATTAAAACATTAAAACCAGTGTCCTTCGATGGCTTAGATTAGGAGATAGATTTTCTGTGGTGAATCTCATGGGAACTCTTGGTCTTTGTACTCTCTGTGTGGCGAATGGGGTGAAAAAGAAGCTTCAAGCCGTTCTTCAGTTGATATGGAGGAGGGGAAGATCCCATGCCTCTTACGTAGGCCCAGCGCTCCCACGGATGTGGTAGTAGACAGCCAGACACCTTCTAGAGCTGAAACTAAAATGCTTTGCAGTTGCAGCTATGCTCGAACAGTGGGGTGAAGTTCATAGCACTCTAGTGAAACGTCCTACCACTCCTCGCTGACTGCAAACACATTTCTAGCAGCCGTGCCACTCCCTGCCAAACCCCAAACTGCATCTCCAGGTGATCCGAGGTGGTCCAGGTGACAGTTGGTGACCCATCTTTTCCCAACATAATTTAAGTGTCCATTTGTGTAAACTCTAGAGTTTTCTATGGCTGGGCTTGTCAAGGTCTTCTTGTGACACTGCTGACAGACTTGATAAGCACCACGTCCCAGGAGAGAGTCATTCTGAAGGCCTGGGGTTTGTATGCGTTTGGCAGATAGGTCCCGTGTCTGCTTTTTACTATGAAGCATGCTTTCATTTTGTGTCTTGCCGATGTTTTTAAAAACGAGGTTCTTTCATCCTTAGGCTATGTGGATGGGGGTTCTGTCGTCATGAAAGAGGAGACAGTCATTTTGGTTCCAGATAAAATTGTCTTATATACTTTCTTTTCATTTCCCTAAGGCTTGGTACTTTGAGTCCTTTCTGTACTTTGGCAGGGTAAAGGTAGATTTTCTTTTACGTGGCTTGCTTGGAATCTTCTGGTCTATCAGTCAGATAATACCTGCTAACCATGAAGTAAGGATGCTTTAGCCTCTTGGAATTACAGGTGTAATGCCTCAGACCAACTAACTAGCTTTCTAGTTTATATTGGAAAATTGAAAAAGTTTTGATGGGCTCCTGCCCCATCCCTTACATAATCATAATTAACACTTATATAAATTTCTTTAAATATAATATTAAGACAGTAGGAAATAGTGATACTATTTACTATATATATGTTATCTATTTCCTGTGGGATGTGGGTGGTTTTAATATTGATCCGAAGGCACCCTGACATCTTGAAATGGCCTTGTATTGAACAAGGTGCTGGTAGAACAGAGAGAGAATAGTACTCTGCCCTGTAATGGGGCCTTCTAAACCGACTCCCTTTGCTGCCTCTCCTCCTCCCTGCCCCCTTCTTCCTGTTAAGTATTTCCTGAGTGGTTTCATTATTTAGTATAGTCATTGTTTGACATCAGAGAGAGAGTTGTAGAAATTATCTCCTTTATGCTCTGTCCCAGCTTTACGAATGCAAAACTCTACCTTTAGCAGAACTATCGGTGAAGCTTCACATCCAAGTCTTTATCCTTTCGTCACTGCAGATGAGTGTGATCCTCTCTATAAAGACATTTTCCAGAGAGTAATTCCACTTTGTGCATTAGGTTTGTGTCTGTGTATGTGGGAAAGTAGGTGTTTACACTTTGATTAGCATTCTGTTAAGGGAAATAGTCCTGAGAGACTCTGTATGGGGATAACTTGGCACATAGCCTTTGCCCTTTCTTCCAGGCCTGGAGTTTCGGGTCAAGAGATCATAGTGCACCCTGTCGTTAACATTCCTTCCACGTGTGAAATAACTCATGAAATCATTTTTGCAGCCCCACACTGGTAGGTGTCAATGCTTAATGCCAGCAGAACACTTTTGGGCATTGTATTCTGTCCCATTGTATTCTTGTCTTGGGTTCATTTGCCTTGAGTCAGTTAACAGCATAGGTCAAATGGGGTTCTTGTTTTGTTTTTGCTTTTACATTTTAAAAGAAATTGTTAAAGATGACAGCAACGAAGACTATGCAGCAAAGACTATATGTGACCCACCAAGTTATTTACTAACTGACTGGTTCTTTGTAGAACAAGTTTGTTGACCCTTGCTTAAAATGTAAAGCTGCTTTTGGTTGTTCTCCTTTCAAAACTTATCAAGACTTACTAACTGAAAAACAGTCTGACATATTTACATTTTTATCCAAGATTATATCAACATCTGGCTGAGCATAAGCCAGATACATAGAAGTCGATTTTCATTTTCATAGTTGTTTTTCTTGGTTTCAACTTCTCAAACTAAAATACCAAAGAACATGCAAGTTCAAATTGAACATTTTGTGCATAAAGCCTTATTTTAATGTCATGTTCTTTCAGAGCTCTCGGATAGGCTCCCCTTCACAGTGCTAGTGTTGTTAGCAATGTTAGGTAGAAGTAGGACTTAGTGGCGGATGATAAAGGGTTATACTCCTCTCTGTGATGAGTGTTCCAGCCCATGAGAAAACCTGTCTAGAAATGCAGGCATGGGGAAACTGAGTGGTGGGTATGAATGTGGATCTGTCTGAAGTGTTCTTTACTAAAGAGCTTCAGCCACCCTTCTGCAGGCAGAAGTAGGGGGCGGGTTCACTGGCAACAACAGCAATGTTGTCTGTATCTACTGAAAAAAGCCAGAGGGGAATCAGTTTGGATATTGTTTTAGAGGAAAATAAGTTTAGTCTTTGAAGATCAGGAAAAATTTAGTCATTGATTTTTTGAACTGAATCTGGAAGGAAGGATGGAGCAGCAATGAGGATAATAGAGCTGCAGGCCTGGCCTGGGGCAGCCCCAGGGTCAGGTTCTGCCACCTGTCTGCAGCTCTCTGCTGCAGATCAGCACTCCTGTGTGTTGTAACCGGCACCTGGAACATTTTCCAGGCAAGGGTTCTCATAGCAGGATGAGAAGAGGGCTCCAGATGGAGGAGTAGATGCTAGATTAGTGAGTCAGATTGTGGAGCAAGAGATGTATGTAGCTGTGGAAGATGAAGCTAGAAAGGCAGAGTAAGATTATCATCTGCTCCTGCCTGGGTCAGGGAGCAAGCTCAAATAAGGGCCTGAATGGGAGGTGGTAGAGGTGTGGACCTTGGCCAGCTGGGCCAAGGGAATGTATATCTCCCAGCTACATCGTTATCATTGCCAGGTTGGAAAATCTTGCCCTCAAGATAGGCTGAACTTTTGTTAGAAAACCACAAATGTATGGGCAGTTTAAAAGTAGCTAAACAGTGTTGTGGTGCAGGTAAAACAGACATATCTGTAGTTAGTTGAGACTTGTGAACCACCTACTTACAAACCAGGCATGGTGGTCAAGGATGAATGGTAGTTACAGTATTTGAAAATGGATCCTTCATCAGGACTGTGTTTTCACGAATAAACCCTTAGTTATTTTCAGTTCCTAGGTAGGTGAAGCAGAATGGTTCATCTGTGGTGGCAGGGAGAGGGCATGATGGATTCAGAGGTGCAGCAGGTCCCAAGTCAGGTGGGTTTGCATCCTCTTCCTAGAGTGGAGGCCCAGGATGAGTAAGTCATTCTCGGGCTTTAGCGGATTCATCAGTGGTGGAATGTGATCATCTGTACGTAGTTTTCAGGGTCTGTGAGTTTCCCAAGACAAGAATCAAGTCAGAATCAGTTAGTAAATCTCCAAGGCCTATTTTATAGAAGTGTGCAGTGAATGAATGGATAGATGGATGAATTGTGAAAGCAGTTACGGACTGTAGAGAAAGCATTGCATGAATTTTTTTGTCTTTCATAGTGTTCGACATGACTAGATTATACCTGAATTGAGATAAGTGTTTAATTTGACTTGTTAATGTAGAAATGCTGTCTTCTCTAGTGAAAAATGCTGTTTACCTTCCTGTAATCAGCTTTAGAATATAAAAGCGATTTCACTTATCTCTTGGTGTGCATAATAAGCCATTTTAACACCCTGCTTCCAACCCCCCACTTTCATAAATACCAAACAGAAAATGAGTGAAATCACTGGGTGTGCATTAGAAGAGCCATTTCAGCTTTGTCTCTGCCCATTAGCTTCAAACAATGCAACAGATGCCTGTTAACAGTTTGATGCCCATTTTTAATTAGCAGATGGAGCTGTGTTTGTGTCTGTGTTCTGCACAGCACTTGTTTGAGTCACAGGGTACTGAGTGGATTAGGAATAGGCTGGACTTTTGGACTGAATACAATCAAATTCTGTTTTAAAACATTTATTTTCTATATGCTTATTATATAGAACCAATTATGTACCACTGAGATAGCCTATATCTAGAGGAAAACTAATGCATACAGTTATGTTTTCTGTCATTATTAAAGGAAGGAAATTACTATTTTATGCTTTCAGTGAAATTGCCATTTTGTGGCATTTCTTGAGGTAAATTCTCATGAGGTAGCTTTCTTTAAAGACTCAGTGTGCCTTTTGGCTTAGTGTGTTGAGGGGTACTCAGCACTGTGAGGGAAATGCCACTGTTGGTGGGTTGGTGTGGCTTGCTGGAAGGCTGCTTTCTGTGGATATCTGAAGTCCTGTCTGAGCCCAGCAAGGTGAAGGATGGTGGTGGATTCCTAACATCTGTCATGGGGAAGCGGGGTGGGGGGTGGCACCTTCCTGCACATATGCTATTTTCTAACATGAGCAGGTAGCTATTGTTCATGCAACATGTTATGACTAAATTTCAGTATTAGCAAAAATTAGATAGTAATTATTAGATTTATTGTATGTAATGATGTGTCCTTTTTCTTTAAAAAGATTTATTTTTCTTATTTGTGTGTCTGTTTGAGTATATATTCACATATTCACGTGTGTGTGCAGGTGCCGGTAGAGGGTGTCACATCTTTGGAATTGGAACTGCATGTGGTTTTCTATGCTCAATTTTTAAGTTAGGGGATTTTTCTTATTTTGAATTGAATGAATAAGAATCTGAAAGGAATGGCTTCTTTGAAAAAGAAACTAATAAGATTTTTATGCTTAGCCGCTCAGGGCTTCCTTTGGGAAGCCACATGAAGTGGTAGAAGCTTATTTTCCCAGCAGCCATGAAAGCTGCTTTCTTGCTGCCTTACCTCTAGGGCCTAACCCAGCTAATTAGGCACTTTGGTATTTACCTGTTGCTGAACCTTTGGATCTTCCCCCGGAGCTCTTTTTCTCCCTCAGTCCAGAATTTTGTTTCTTGGCTCCCAGAGTAAATGCTAAAAAGAACTCTTTGTGGTATCATGATCATCAAATTTAGGTGTGTGGTTATACTAACAGACCACAGTGGCAGCTAGTGGCAGCATGGCACAATTTCAAGGTGCTTTGCAAAAGCAGAGTTAGGTGTGGAATCCCATCTCATCTTGGTAAAAGCCAACCACAGAGAGATTAGGTAATACATAAAGTTCAAAAGCTTTTGGCTGCCAGAGTTTGGACTGACAGGGCTTCTCACATCATATTTAATTTTGCTGTTTTGTTGAAGAACTAGGCAATACTTATTTTAATAAACCACAGATACTTTTCCTGATATATAAAGTAGAAGGACAATCTGATTGTTCAAGTTCTGTTTTGAAATATAAGGTAAACTAATTTAAAGCTGAATTATATACATGTATTTTTTATGACATGATGAAATGTTTATCTGGAATAGGTGTTCGGAAGTATTCATTATCTCCATAAACATGTGTAGATACATAAAGGCCAATAGAAAGGTGAAAAGCTTGCATTGTGAGATGCCAGTGGCTAGCTGTACCCTATTTGTTTGTTTGTTTATGAATCAGGATGGGGTGGGTTGCTTTGTATGGTTTTCAGTGAGGAAGTCTTTACTGTTTTATGAAGTACTCTGATAAAATCTTTGTAACAGTTTAGAAAACAACTCTTTATTGAGAGTTCTCTATTCCAGTTTTAAAGTGACTCAGGTTATTTTTTCATTTCACTGGCCATTGTTAGCACCCCACTCCTACTGTACTTGGGGAGAAGGGCTTGCCGAGGGCGAGGAAGAGACTGAAAACCATACCCTGTGCCCTTCTACCAGTTTCTTTGTTCCTTCTTTGGTGTCTTGCTTCATGTTGGCAGCTAAAATTAACTATTGGGTGAGGATTTAGAAAACTCCTGCCTGGCAGTCTGAGAATCAATAGTGACCTTTTCTTGCTATTTCCCTTCCATATTGTTTAGAGCTGAATGGTAGAAAACGATGCTTGTCTTACTTAGTCCCAGCAGCAATGAGCAATGACACAGGAATGAGGCTGTTACCCAGAGTATTTGAGTTGGTGCATTTCCTATTATGTTTACTTACATTATTTTAAAATATTCTAATCCCACAGTATGAAACTTTTATGGAAAATTTTAAGTAGTTAATTTCCTATATATAAAATTTCATTGTAAATTAAAATATAAAACCTGTATATAGATTATCATTAAAGATGTTTCCATGTCTTGGTCTCTCAGTCTTTAACCTTGATAAATACCATTACATTGTAAATGTAGGTTGTGCTCTCCTTTAATTTACCACATTTTTTGTTTAAATGGTCTCTTAGTTAATGTAAACACAACCTGTAGTATTGCGCAATACAATGGCTATGTGCTTCCTTCCAGGTACAGGCATTTTCCCTAAGTGTAAAATGGAAGGGCAATCCCCCAAAATGATGATCGAGTTTTGCTATGAAATACAGGGTAAACTTCTTAAAGATTTATTTATTTTTTGTTTATGTGTGCCTGTGTGAGTTTTATAAGCACATGTGTTCAGATGCCTGAGGAGGTCAGAGAGTATCAGATCCCCTGGAACTGGAATTGCATGCTGGGAACTTGCAGGGAACTGAAACTAGGTCCTCCAAAAGAGCAGTACATGCTCTTAACCATGGAGCCATCTCTTTCGTCCCCTCAACTGCTTAAATATTGAACTGTTAGTTTATTTATTATGTTTATCTGGAAGAGATATTGTGAAATACTCATCTCCTTAAATGCACACACAAGCACACAAGCACATCCACTAGGAGAGAGTGATGACTGCCTGTACTGTTATTTGTTGATTGCTTGTAAGTTCAGTCTTCCGTCCATTATTGCACAAGCTCCTCTCAAGGACCTTAGGCTGGCCGCTTCCTCAACAGTAAAGATTGCTAGCTTCCCTGTCTTCAGAGTCCCCCAGCAGCAGCATTTTGCCAGTCTGTTAAATCATTGTCTATAAAGAATAGATTTCCCTTTTTTTTCTCCAGCTAATGATTATGCTTTCTTCTCACCAGTGGGCACTAGTGTTTGACACGTTAGAAGTCAGGGTGAGGAAGCAGTAGCCTTGTGTTGCTCTTGTAGACTGGCTAAAGGTTTGTAGCACTGAAGAGATTGCCGGTGTTGTTTAGTCCTGTCATGAGCATTGGCTCTCTGATTTCATGTCTCCTTTCTCTTGCACCTCATTTCCCTTCGATTCTCTTGCTTTAAAAAGGAACTAATAGTTTAGTGTATGAATCTGGATGTGGTTAACATTGTGAAAGAAAAAAATGAAGGGGTTAAATTCAGATATCTGGACTCCAAGGACTTTTGAGTTTTATAAAGGGATAGCTGGAGCCAGGTGGTGGTGATGGCACACGTCTTTAATTCCAGCACTCGGGAGACAGAGGCAGGCAGATCTTTGTGAGTTTGGGGCCAGCCTGGTCTACAAGAGCTAGTTCAGGACAGGCTGCAAAGCTACAGAGAAACCCTGTCTCGAAAAACCCAGTAGCTAGTCAACTACTCAGTTCAAGCACAGCATTTTCTTTGTTTGTTCTATCAACATTTGTATGTGGGTGTGCACGTGTGTGTGCTCATATGTAGAGGCCAGAGGTCAACCTCGGTTGTTGTTCATCAGACAGAATCTCTCATTAAACCTGAAACTTGCTGATTCAGCTAAGCTGGCTAGCCAGCGAGGATCAGGGGTCTTCCTGTCTCTGCCTTCGCCCCTGCCAGCCCAGTTCTGGGATTATAAGCACATGCCACCAGGCCCAGGTTTTATATGAACTCTGGGGGCCAAACTCAGGTACTTGCATGGCAAACACTTGACTGACTGAGCCATCTCTCCAGGCACAACCACTTTCATTTTGGGTCTGAAAAACTTTGATAATGGGAAAAAATGAAGAGTATCCAAGTCATTTTAATACAGCAATAGGAAAGACTGCAGCAGGATAAATAATGGTGTTATGAAAGTACCAAATAGAGGTTGAGGAGAGCTTATAGGAGAAAATTACATGCAAACTTGTTAGAATCTGAAGGAGGGGTGAGTTACTAGAATGGGAGAGAGGAAGGAGAGAGGACTCTCTGGGCAAGGGGCTACTGCCTGCATGGCCAGCATAGCTTCCTGGAGGAACTCTGGTTCCCTGGCCAATGGTAGAGGATGTGACCAGGGGTAAAGGTAGAGGGTGCTAGAGGTCAGATTGGGAGAAACTTTTAACCTCCTTAGTCAAGCCTCTGGGCCTTAGCCTGAGGGCAGTAAGGAGCCATGAAAGGATGTCACCCAGGGAAGCCAGTTAGGGTTAGCAATCCCAGGTACCTCTTCCTTCCCTTGGGCTATTACTATTGGCAGAGAGTTTCCACTCCTGTCTCTGTATATAACCCTCTACATTGCCATGTCCTAGGTGAGGAGCTTGATGCTTGGAGGAGAATGGACTCTGTCAGTCCTGTAAGTAGATAATGGAGCCCAAACCTGCAGCTCACACCAGTTCTGGGCCCTTTGTCCGTGGCAAGCTGAATCTCTTAAAGTGGCTACTGGCATTTTCTATGGGTTTCAGTGTGTTGAGCTTTTATTTAGGCCCAGGAACAGCCCCTTTCAGTGATCTGGAAGAACTGTGTAGATAAACCCAGAAACCCTTAAGGGTACTGAGTGGAACATGAACAAGCCCCAGCAGCAGTTAATGCTGATTGTGCATATGTTGCCTCTTGGCTTGGGAGGTCAGTGAACTTGTGGTTTCAAGTTGTCTCTTAGCCACTAACTAGTCCTTTAGGAAGAAATCAGATATGAGCACAGCAGAATGCGGGTAGGAGGGCCAGAGTTTAATTATGAGCCTACTCTGGGAACTGATTATATCAGAAATCTCTTCATTGCCTCTTCACATGGTGCCATTGGTTTATTTATGTGTGCTTGGCTTTATATAGGCTGTAATTTGCTAGGAACAGCTACCTTAATTGTGAACTTCCTTCCTCATGTCAGGTTTAATCTTCCTGTTAGCCTATCCTATCCTTTTTTTTCCTTTTTTCTTTTTCTTTTTTTGAGGGTGAAATTCTGTCTAACCCTGGCTTTGTTTAGAAAACCCGTTTGGCAAAGTTTTCCTCAGTGGTGTTGTAAAGTAGACCTACCTACCTACATCTGGCTTGTTTTCTAACTTTGAGCCTCCAGCATGCCGCTGTGAGCCAGGACAAAGAAAAGTCTGAGGCAGCTAAGCTTTATGTGACAAGTCCACTTACTCTGTCACGTGAATATGCATCTGAGTGCTCAGCCACCACAGTCTCAGTTTTTATGGTGCATGTTGGTACAGATCGACTCCTGGGAGGCTAGAAGCAGAGCTGAAGGCCTCCTAGATGCAGGCAGGCTACGAGTGTGCAGTGGCATTATGGTACTGTGGGAAAGATGTTCATCACACAGCTTCAGACAAGTCAGTAATGAACCTTCATGTGCAGAAGGGGATCTTGTGCTGAAGAGTCTAAAGTCTTTTTCAGAGCTCTGATCCAAGTTATAACCAATGGACAAAGTGGGAGAGTAGACAGAAAAACCCAAACAGTTTATGTAAAAGAACTTGGGCTTTTGTCCTGGAAACCCCCAAGTTGAGCTTCTGATTTTAACATTTCCTGTTTGAGATTCTTAAGGAAATTAATTTTAGCATTTTCTTAATTAATAAAGGAACTTCTTGCTAGAACTTTTGAGAAAAAGATGCATTATTGTTTGTAGCATAGATTTAAAACTACTCTCTCTCACACACATACAGAGTTATGTATGTGGGAACTGGATAAATCAAGTTAGTTCCAGTTAACCATATAAGTCTAGACAGCTAAATGGACACTGGAAATCCCAGGGGACTTAATTGGATAGCATTTGCCCTTCATAAGAGCTAACATTTATGCCAGGTGGTGGTGGTGCATGCCTTTTATCCCAGCACTGGGGAGGCAGAGGTAGGCAGATCTCTGTGAATTTGAGGCCAACCTGGTCTACATGAGCTAGTTCCAGGACAGGCTCCAGAGCTACAGAGAAACCCTGTCTTGAAAAACCAAACAACCAAAAAAAGAGGCACCTATTAGGATGGATCCTATAAAAATATGGACAGGAAGATCTTGCTTATTTTAATAAGGTGTACGTCAGTGTTGTAGAAAGTTTAAGACTGTATTTTTTACATTATTAGAAATATTGTCTAGACTCATCTCTAGAGTGAAGGTCCTCCTCGCTCATCTGGCATAAGGAGACCCCTGTACAACATGTCAGTGTAAAGTGCAGTTTCTTGGCCTTCCAGCTGCTATATATTCTCAGGGGAGTGAGAATTTGGAGGAAAACACAAACAAAAAATAGTGTAGAATACTCTGTCCAGAAGGGACAAATATTTCAATTTAAATATCCTAGCTCCATGGCCTCTCTTAGGGCTTTGAATTTTTAATGCAATGAGTTTCAGAGTGAAATCTCATGAATTGTAATGAATTTGTTTGCATACATGAATTTGAACAATACATTAAATTTTGAAACATTGTATCTGATTTTAATGGAGTAAATTACCCAGCTTGAAAGCTAGTTAATAGTTTTTCTTTACCTAATAATCAAGATGATGATACTTTAATCTTAGAAAAGTCATTAATCATGCTTTTACAGCATCAATACATGCTATTAATTTCTTTGTAACCATTAAGCTGTCTTATTAGGAAAATTAGGGAAATAAATGTGTCAGCATAAGCATAAAGTATGATTCCCCCTGAATGTTTTCTCTCTTAATAGATGATGATTATATGTACAGGGCAGGCATAAAGTTATAATTGGTTTCATTTTATATAGATCTTGTTTGGTAAAGGAAGCTGAGGTAAGAACTTAAAAGTGTTGTCTTGTTTTGGGTTTTTTTTTCTTGTTAGTCTTTTGGGTTTGTTGTTGGGGTTTTTTGGGTTTTGTTTGTTTTGTTTTGTTTTGGGTTTTTTTTTGAGACAAGGTTTCTCTGTGTAAAAGCCCTGGCTGCCCTGGAACTCACTTTGTAGACCTGGCTGGCCTCGAACTCACTGAGATCCATCTGCCTCTGCCTCCTGAGTGCTGGGATTGAAGGCATGTGCCACCTGCCCTTTAGCATTAAAGATAGCTAACTGATAGGGCAGAATCTGGGAGGAGTTGGGGACAGGGCACAGCTATGTTAAAAATACATTATGTGAAATTCTCAAAGAGTTAATAAGAACATTTTTTTTAAAAATCTAGATAGCTTGGAATGGTACTCTTACCTTTAATCTCAGTGGCCTATAATCCTGGTACTTAGGAGGCTGAGGCAAGAGGTATTAAGTTGGAGGCCAAGCTGAATTACATAGTGAGTTTCAGACCAGCCCGGGCTGGGTGATGATGAGAAGATGGATGAGTGGACAGACAGATAGACAGATGATAGATAGATAGATAGATAGA
>LOJH01017970.1:1923-22009 GCA_001685095.1 Ellobius talpinus
CCATATTTGGTTGTTCAGGTCTTGCTTTTGTAGGGTCTTTAGGTTTTACTGGTACTTTGTTGCTCTTTGTGGTGTAGCGTGTGATTTTATCTTTTCTTTCATCTTTTCCTCTAATAGGTGTGGTTGGAGCTGTCTGAGATTCTGTTGAATAATCTTCTAGGTGCCAGTGAATCCAAAGCTCAGATGGTTGTTCCTTGTGGTACAGTCAGTGTCACAGTTCTAGTTACCCCGTTGGTTTTTCATGTTCCTGGAGATAGCTCAGTGCTCCTATGCTTTGGTCTGCTCCCTTGGAGTTTGCTGTCTTAGGCCTACTTTGGCCTAGGCTGCTGGCTTTGATCTGTTTTTGTAAATCTTGGTCTGGATCTCTTCCTGCAGAAGTCCCTGGCTTGGAGTTAGACCTGTTCTGGTGGAGATTGCTGACTCTGGATCTGGTAGTTGGTTTAGTCCTGATCCGCCAGTGTTCTGGGACTGGGTTGGCTCCTGGGGCTGGATTTGCTCCTGGCTTTTGCTCCCAGTGGATCTTTTTTCCTCAGGCCCTCTCTGTCCTAGGAGTCTCGTTCAGTTCCACTCCTGTAGAATTTGTTCTTTAATCTGGTTTGATATTCTACCATGCGAATAGTTTAAGACTGAAAGAAAAGCATGCTCCGATTTAATTTTAAATGAGAAATTTTAGAAGCTAGAAACCAGTCTTTAATTAGAGAAACTTTTTAGAACATGAATAACCTTGCTTATATAAGTAACTGTTAGTATGTGTTTGATAATTGGCATTTCACTTTCCTTATCTGTTTTATTTGGAGCCTTTGAAGCTCCTCTCGTCTAGATATTCATAATAGCTGAAGGTTACCATGAACTGTGGCCATGCCACTATGACAAAACAGAACTTATAATGAACCTATTTGTTTTATACCTATTATCTGACTTCCTTTATTTCTTTCCCTCCCACACTGTCTAACCTCTCATAATTACTTTCTAATGCTCAGATAAACTTCAACTTTAAATTATGTTGAGGTCTTGATTCTTAGCTAAAGAAGATTTTTGTGTCCCAGGGGACATTTGACAGTGGCTGTAGGTGTTTGTTTCATATAGCAGGTAAAGTGGGAGAGAGAAGAAAGAAAAGGAGGAAGAGATGTACTAGATAGAGGCCAGGCATGCTGCTAAACCTCTTTCATTTTCTTCCTCTTTTTTTTTCTACGAGGTCATGTCTATTTAAGAACAAAAGTTAATTTAAATTAAATATTACCTAGAATCGTTTTTCTCTCCCCCGTTCTTCCCTCCCTGTGTCTCTGCTTTCTTTCATGAGATAGACCTCAAAGTATTGGCTTTTAATTTTTTTTTCTGAACTCTGTTCAGAAGTTTTGTGTTGCAAGTCCCTTAGCATACATATTATTTCTGTGGCTGTACAGTGTTTCTGTGTTGCATTCTTTGGGGCAGTAGCTAACGTGACACAACATTGTAGTTTACCTTTTCTCTAAGTAGCATAGCCCATATTTTTGCAAGAAAGAAAAAGGGAAGTCCTTTATATAAAATAGCACAATTACTCATATGATGATGCTTGTTTCCTCTTGAGTAGAACTAATGCTTACTTACAAACTTATTCTGGAGAAAATTTTAAATGAAAATGACTGGTTGGCTAAATGTAAAGGAAGAAACTAGCAATATTTGGCACAGTGTTGATGAGGAAAAGAGTTTATCCTCACATAGTATTTAATATATTCATTGCTGTAGTGCATAAATAGTTCCTACATGTAGTCCCTGGGAACTTTTGGGAGATTAGGAGTCTGTTTTACTCTTTTGTGCCCAAGATTTATATTGAGAAAGTACTATATTTATAGATGACTATATTTTTTTCTTCCCCTTGTTTATACTCTAAATGGGGCTAGCAAGATGTCTGCTTTGTAATAGAATATTTCATAGTAATACTTTAGTTTCAGGTTTTCCAATACTTTGAAAAGTATTGGGACACGGACAATGGCAGTAGACATGCTAATGTGGATAGGGGAACTACAGAGGTCTCAGTCATACACAAAGAACTAACGTTATACAGCCTGAGCAGGTTCTGCTTATCTATTTATGTATACACACACACACACAGTGTGTGTGTGTAACAATATATTGAAGTAAGGGTGAAAGAGCAAGCAAGGGTATGTGGGATGGTATGGAAGGAGGAAAAGGAAAGGAGAAATAGAGTATTAAAATCTCAGAAAAACCACAGTCTATATGTATATACATATAAAATATTAAGAATATTGGTTTTCTCTAGGCAAGTATTATAGTTTAATCTTTTAAACCCCCTGTATTGTTTTATCCACAGTTGAAGTTTACTATGATCTTAAAATTGTTTCTTTTATCTTTAAATAGGATTCACTAGCAAAATTTGCAGGCAGAAAACTGAAAGACTGTGGAGAAGATCTTCTTGTAGAAATATCTGAAGTGCTGTTTAATGAGTTGGCTTTCTTTAAGCTCATGCAAGACTTGGATAATAATAGTATAGCTGTTAAACAGAGATGCAAAAGGAAAATTGAAGCAGCTGGAGTGATACAGTCTTATGCTAAAGAGGTAACTTTCCCTTTGCTTTTAAGAATAGAATCATAGCCTGAAATTACAGTCCTTGATCATTATTAGTAAATAAACTCTCATTTGACCTCAACAAGAACAGTTATTTTTAGTAAAACCATGGTCAAGTGTGTAAATCAGTACTTGGGCTACATACTAAATTTAGGATTACCACAAAAGGGAGAACAAAAGTGCAGACAGGAATGGATGCTAACTCTGAATTGTGAGGTGTCCAGTTCACTTCATTATTGCTTACTAAGAGCTCCAAAGAGGAGAGAACCTGGATCTAGTTCCTGGTCAGCTTTCCTATGATGGCTGTTGCCAAATGCCAGAAAGTGTCCAAGAATATGTTATCACATGGAAGTCACTTCCAGCCAACAAGCATCTGTCCATTGGCTAGGGCTCTAGTTTTTCTGCCTTGTTAATCATGACTGCATGTGAGACTGGATCATTAATTCTCTGCAGTGGAAGACTTACTAGGAGGCTTTCCTTGTAAGCACCCTTTCCTTATTCTCTGACCACGAGAAGGGAAAGTGAGCCAGGACCCAGACAGAGAAACCTATCTAACTTAGATTCTAAAATAGAATTAGGGCATTTTCTCTATAGTGCTTCTGTTTTTATTCTAGACAGAATTCATTTCAACCATTGCTAAATACATAAGGAAAATTAAGTGGCAGAATACCATAGTAATTCCTGGAAAGAGGTCTTTTAGTCTGTGTTAGATAGGCAGTCTCCTGAGACTTGCCAGGGGCAGAAATATGAGTGTAGACCCGAAAGACAGGAGTTCATCATGAGGAAGGGGGAAAGCTTTGCATAGAGAGAAAATTCAGTGTAGTGATTCTAAGGCAGAGTAGAGCAGTTGAACAAAACAGGGCCATAAAGACAAAAGTTCTCTAAGTAGAGTAGAAATGTGAGCTGGTGATAGTGGTTGGTGATAGGGTACTTGCCTGGAATGCTTGTAGGTTCTGAACCAAGCTATTGCAAAGGAAGTCAAGTGGTAAGAATGGAAGTGATGCCATAGAGATAGTAAAGAACTTAGCAACCAAGTTGTCTAGGTATATAATAGGAAACAAAAATTTGGCCCATCTCAAGGTTCAAGATGTGAGGTTATCCTTTGATCTCTACAGGTGTACACGCACACTACACTAATGACTAAAATATGAGGTTATTATCTGATCTCCACAGGCACACACACACAATATACATAAACATTCATTTAGAAAAATAGACATTGAGAGGAAAATATAAGATGTGATAAAGTAACATCTAGAAAACTGAGAAATAAAAAATGATAAGCTAATGTCTTAGATTGGTGTGCAAGCACACGTATTTTTGACAGTTGAATAAGTAATTCCAGTGGTTTATATGTGAATAATGATAGACAAAAAAAGCTGATTTGCTGGCTTATTAAGATTAGGAAAACTGGAATTACATAAGTATTCCTGCTGAATTCTATTTAATTGATTTGCTATTAGGCCAAAAGAATTCTTGAAGGCGATCATGGCTCACCTGCTGGAGGAGAGATTGATGATGAAGACAAAGTATGTGCTAACTTGTGTCTATAAATAATGCTTGTAGAACAAAACACAATTTTAACACCTTTTATCTTAATTCTTTTTACAAGTAAAGTATGTAGTTAAATGTCTTTTCTTCTGACAAACCAAGGTTTTTCTTGTAAAACAAAACTAGAATGTCAGAAGTAATTCTTTATAACAGAGTGGTTATTATTGCTATGAAAGCTTTACCATATATACCTTTTTAAAGTACTCCAAGAGTTAATTATTATTTACATTGTTTACAGGACAAGGATGAGACTGAAACAGTTAAGCAGACTCAGACTTCTGAGGCATATGATGCCAAAGGTCCCAAAAATGTAAGATCTGATGTTTCTGATCAAGAGGAAGATGAAGAAAGTGAAAGGTGTCCAGTGTCTATTAGTAAGTTTAAAGGCTTTGAGACATATTTATACATACGTTTTCTGTAGTGATGCATTGAGATTTGAGTCACAGTATCATTTTGACTGAATGATCTGTGTAACCTGATTAAATTACCTTCCCATTCTGCACCATAGTTTTGAAGTGTACACTGATTTGAATACTTCAGATATAGTATATACAGTACCTGTGTCACTCTGATACAATAGACAGTCACCATTACTAAGATTGCATGGGTGATGTGGTGATGCACTACAGTAGGAGACTGAGGTACTGGGATAACTTCAGTTCAGGAGTTAGAACCAGCAACAGTGAGACTTCATCTGTACACCCACCCCCATCCTGAAGATGAATTTGTGAGTTACTAAAATTTGTGTGTAATCAACTTAGATCTGTCTAAAGCTGAAAGTCAGGCTTTAACTAATTATGGAAGTGGAGAAGATGAAAATGAGGATGAAGAAATGGAAGACTTTGAAGAGAGTCCTGTGGATGTCCAGACTTCACTTCAGGCTAACATTGAAACTACAGAAGAAAATGAACACGACAGTCAGGTATTCTGTTACAAACACCTGTCCTATCTCAGCCACTGAAAACAAGAGTCTTCTGAAAGCTATCAAAGTGTGTGCTTTTTCCACGATCATTTTCATAATTAGAAAACTATTTATTGAAAAATTAGTGTATTTATTTAGACCTGAAACATTCCAGGTATTTGATATATGTATTTAATCCCAGTACTCTGGAAGCAAGGTGGACAGATATCTATCTCTGAGTTCAAGGACAGCCAGGGCTAAACAAGGAGACCCTGTCTCAAAAACAAAATAATCTTAAACACTTATTTTTATATTTTATAATCTTTAAAATACTTTAATCTTTTTTGTAGTAAGTTATAAAAGTATAAAATACTTTAGAAGATATGAATAAGTTTTCTATTTTTCTCCTAGTCACAAAATAATATATAAAATATTTTATATCATAAAATCATTTGTTTTTCCTGCATTTACTTTAAACCAAGAGGCTATACCTGGTAGTTTCTTCTGCTGTTTACTTCTGTTTTTTGAGTGACTGTGTATGTGTGTGTTGGTTTAAATTTATGTTTAATATTTAGACTTAGCCAAACAATATATTTCCAGCTGCTGAGCCAAGTTAATATTGTTACTGCTTCCTTATATATCTTCCACCACATTTAGTAATTGTCTCCATTTTTCTTAGTATTCTTTGAACATATACATCCCTGAGTATTCTATCCTGTTCTCTATTGCTATCTATACAAGGCTCTCCACAGAATTTGGTAGATGGAGCTAAATGATTTGTTGTTGTTGTTGTTGTTGTTGTTGTTTTCTTCAAATATTATCCCTTTCTGCTGCATTCTAGATCTGCTGAATAGTTACCAACCTAAGAATCCATTTTCTCCATTATCTTCATCAGGTCTCTATTTATGGAATCAAGTCATTTGTCTTATTTGTGGTTTGTGACCTCATCTCAGGGGTAATAAACCATCTAGTAACCTTCTGAGAAAATGCATAAAAGGTTAATAATTTTAGATATTACATATTAAAAAAAAATCTTGAGTGTTGAAGGTATTTTTCTTTAGAGATTGATCTTACTGTTTCATCATCTTGGTCACAGAGCTGCTTCACAGATGTCCTGTGATTTCTTCATTCTAACCCTATGTGTATAGCTTTGTCCTGTTCCCTACACTGAAAGATTTCCAGCCCCCAAACTTCTGGAGTTTTACAGCTTTATTGTGATTTTTTCTATCATCTGGGTATTCGTTTAGTTTTTTCTATTTATATTCTTATATTAAATTTTTTTATTTGCCACCATTTTCTCTTCTGTCTGTGGAAATTATATATTGTAAAGTAGTTAACTCTTAGTTGATAGCTCATTTTTCCCTCTGTTCTTTTTACTGTCCCATTGTTTTATCATTTTGCTTTATTTTTTGGACTATATCTTGGATCTTAATACTTGTATTAATTAGTTTTATTTCAGCTTTCGTACCTACTGTGTCTAAAAGCCTTTAACACTTTTCTGATTGTTTTATATGATGTCATGTATTTTCATCTATACTTGAAAACTTTAAATATCTATCTGTTGAACCTTGACTGTTTAAAGATTTATAGAAATGAACATACACACACATACACACACTATTTTGAAAAAATGGCTTGGGTTCTATGGAGTTTCTCTATAAGGCATTTTTATAGGGAGTTTACTTTCTGATATAAAGTTCCAGTTGTCAGTATATGTTGGTACTTTCGTTGGAGTGGTTTCTCCAAAAACCATTCTCCGTTCTCCACCCTGGGTCATAGAAGTTCCACTGTTGGTATTCTTGATTAAGTGGGTAGAGTAGGTTGTAGATTTAGATTAGACCCTAATTTTCTTTATGATTTTTTTAGGCAAGTCCTCACTTAATGCATTTTTTATTCTACCTCTCTCTCCTCCCACTCTTAAATAGCTAGCTCAGTTCTATAAAATATCATCTTCCATCTTCTGAGAGGTTGGACATAAAACACTAGGAGTCACTACTTCCTAAAACAACTCACCAGCATCGCTCCTTGTGATGATCATCAACCTCTGTCCTACTATTGTAGCTCTCTCTGGCCGCCGGGTACTTTGTTTGTGGAATGAATTCAGATCCTGTTTCTTCCTCTGCTACAAGCACTTGACTTGGTTCGTCTTTCTCTTCATCACTTCTGCTTAAGGGTTTCAATCCACTTAAGGGTTACAATTAAAGATAGCCTTTCATTTTAAGATGAGATCCTGAGAAAAATAGTAAAAACTTAAAGGATCTATTTTATTCTGTCATTTGTTTTGTGCTTGTCTAAGAAGGAAACCTTTTTAATTACCTATCTTTCAGTTATTAACTAAAGCCTCTTTGAAACATTTGAGAAGAGACTGTTGCATTTTTCTTTTTATAGCTCTGGGGTTGGACAAGAACCACACAGTATTAATTATCTTTTCTATAGGGACCACATATTTTTAGTTCTTGCTATTAAAACATATTTTTCTTTTAGGTTCTACAACATGATCTTGAAAAAACATCAGAAAGCACAAGTGTACCATCAGACCAAGAACCAACTAGTAAGAGTAAGAAGTCTAAATAACCCCAAGTTTTAGATTCTTTAAAATATTTTTCAATGTGCTTAAAACTAAAAAAGTAGTTTTTAATTCCTAGCTAATGTTAGTGTAAAGACACTTTGGACTTAATGTACTTAATGTGTATCATTATCCTGGTAAATGTACCTCAAGCTGGCCTTTGAACTCCTTATGTAGTTTAAAGATAACCTTGAACTTCAGATCCTCTGCCTCTACCTCCTGAGTCATTGAATTGCAGGTATATGCACCCATATCATGCATCCAACTAGCAATTATTTTCCATTTGTTTGTTTGTGTATTGTTTTGAGGCAGGGGTCTCAGTATATAGCCCCGGGTGGCCTAGAACCCCCTATATAAATGAGGCTGGCCTCCAGATTGAGAATCTGCCTGTTGTTTCCCACATTCTAGAATTAAAAGCATGGGACCCTTGCTCACTACAAGTATCTTTATTTATTTACTTTTTAAAATGTGTGTGTACCTAAGTATGTGCATGTGTACCATGTGCATGTAGTGCCCACAGAGGCCAGAAGAGGTTACCAGAACTGCAGTTGCAGGCCATTTGGTGTGGGTGCTGGGACCTGAACTCCAGTTCCCTGTGAAAACAGCAAGTGCCTTTAACGACTAAGTTATCTGTTGAGTTTTCCCCACACCCCTTTTTTAGATTTATATTTGACAGATATTTATTTACAGACTCTTTTTAGAGAAAAATGGGGGAAGTTTGTTTTGTTTTCGTTTGTTTTAAAATAATACTCATTTTAGGGCTTTAGTCTTTAAAATCCTAATTCATTATTCCTAATTCATTGAAATTACTTGGCCTTCAGGAATTTAAATTAACATGTTCCTTGCTAAATCTGTTCAGCTATACTTGGGAACCATGATAAGGAAAATCTGGATAAGGATCTTTTGGGTCTTACATGTCTTGATTACTCTCATTCATATTACTGTCTTTACTTAGCATAAAATTGAACAGATGCTTCATTTCTGTAATGCGGAGACTTTCTTTTGATGGCAGATGACCAAGACAGCTCTCCTGTGAAGCCTTGTTATCTCAATATCTTGGAAAATGGACAACCCTTAAATAGCACTGCCCATAAGGACTCACTCACTACCACTGATTCAGACCCTAGGCCATTACCCTTACCTGCAAGTGAAGCCTTAGTTCCTAGAGTCAAAGAAGTGAAATCTGCTCAGGACACTCCCGAGAGCTCTCTGGCTGGAAGTCCTGATACTGAATCTCCGGTGTTAGTGAATGACTATGTATGTAATAATTACATTTCTAAGTATTTTTGCCTTTTCATTTCTGTGTATATTTCATTTTTGAGAGTAACACATCGAGCATACAAATCAAACTTCACTTTGTGGTAAGGTTCAGAACCTGTTAGAACATTTATTCTTTCTTATTCATGCTTACTTTGATAGGAAAGTGGTTGTAAATTAAATGACCATCTCAAAAATTGAAGGTTTTATAGTTTTGAAAACCAAAAAAAAAATTAGTTACAGATGACAGCAGGAGTTCCTGTTCAGACCTAAAGTGCTAATGATTCATGAAGCATCAGTTAATCTCTTACCCTATCCAGGTTTTACTTCTTAGCTGTTGGGGGCAATTTGAAATCCTTTGATATACCTGAAGGTATAAATTTGGGGTATGGCAGAGAACTGTTCAACAGAGTCATTATTTGTATGTAGCAAATTACAGAACAACATACCAGGAAATTACACTTACAATAAGTGTATAAGTTTAGTTTCACTCTGAACTTTGATTTCATTTCCGTTTAATAACAAACATATTAGTTTGGGGATGTAGTTTGTGGGTTGCGTATTTTTAATATAATTTTTCTTAGCAAAACTGAAGATATTTATAGCATAATATTTGAACCTCGAAGGGTACAATGTATCCCTCTCCCCTTTTTGTTTTGGCATTTTGAGTTTGTTACTTTGATCCGGCCAGTCTGGAACTTGATAGGGAGACAGACTGGCCTGGAACTTGAGGTGTTCTTCCTGCCTCTGCCTTTTGAGTGCTGGGATCACAGGTGCTGTCACCACTTAGACATTGGTTCATTTTTTAAAAGTTAAGATTTATTGTCTTCCAGTGATATTTTTATTGTTATGACTCACAAATTGGTCAGAAAGGGAACTGAGAATGTTTCAAAAACATCAATAGGAACATACTCTTATTTTTTTTTCTGTGTATGCTTAAGCATTCAAAGCTCTGAAAATTACTTGATTTAATCTTCAAACATTTTTGCAATATTTATTCATTTATTTGTTGATTGGTTAGTTTTTTGAGACGGGTTTTTCTGTGTAGCCCTGTAGACCTAGCTGTCCGAAAACGCACTCTGTAGAACAGGCTGGCCTCGAACTCACAGAGATCAGCCTGCCTCTTCCTTCTAGTGCTGGGATTAAAGATTAAAGGCCACCATCACCTGGCCTATTTATCTTATGTGTATGTGTCTGAGTGTGTGTATGTATGTATGTGTATAATGTATGTTAGGATTCTATAGAAGTCAGAAGAGGGCATTAGATCACCTGGAACTGGAATTGCAAGAAGGCTGTGAGCCACCATGTAGGTGTTGAGATTTAAACTTGGGTCCTCTAGAAGAACAGCCAATGCATTTAAACACTGAGTCATTTCTCTAACCCCTTTTAAAAATACTTTTTATTATATTAATTAGTTGAGAAAGAGATGGGGTGGGGTGGCATATGTGTGTGTGCACCACAGCACATGTGAGGAAGTCAGAGGACAGCCTGCCGGAGTTTGTTCTCTCATCCACATTGTGGGCCTGGGGGGTGAACTCAGGCTTAGCAGCAAGTACCTTAACCAGATGACTATCTCATTGCCCCTACCCAGTTTATTCTTACATGTTTGTTTGTCTTTGAGACATGGTCTCTCTATTTATTCCTGCCAACCTGGAGCTTGCTCTGTGAAGCGCAGACTGCTTGCCTTTGTTTGCCTCCTGAGTGCTGGGATTAAAGGCATGTGTTACCACATCCAGCTTGATTTATTCTTACTATCATTTTATTTTCAATTTTAGGCAGAGATTCATGCTGAAATTTTTTTTTCCTCAAAACAGTGAAACGGTCAGTGTTGTATTCTCTAAAGAGTAATCTAATGACTGTGTAAGAGATATGTTATTTGGGGGCTGGATAGGTGATGAGCGCTGACTGCTCTTCCAAAGGATTAATTCTTATCTCCCACATGGCATCTCACTGCTGTCTGTACCTCCAGTTCCAGGGGAGCCGACACCCTTACACATTCATGCACATAAATTGTTTTTTTTTAATTAAGAAAAAGATGTCAGAAGAACGTATGCAATTGCAGAGTGGATGGCGATGATGATGTGAGAGAGAACGCACCCTCAGGGTTTTACTGAGGTGGCTAATAGATAGTAGTTTTTAAAATTGCAAAGGATAACTAAGGAAAGAAGAGAATTCAAGTTAAAGAGAAAGAATTGGAGATGGTCACTAAAGTAAATTGCTAAATTCACAACTAGTATTTCTCTATGAGCCTTAACAAACATAACATGAAAAGCTTATATTTATTACATTCTGAATATAATTCTGATGCATTCTATGAACATAAACAATAAGGATGAGGTATATAGTGAAATAGCTCTTGTAGCATATGCAAGACCCTGGGTACAATCACCAGTACCACCAAAGAATTGCTGGTTAGTATTTGTCCCCCAGTGTAACTACTATTATTCATTCAGCCTTTGTGAACTGGTTTTTTAATTGTGTGGGGGGAGGTCCAACAGTGTGCTTAAAGCTGTAGCTGTGTACCCTGTTTAGTGAACTATACATTTTTAAATTATTCATATAAATATGGATAGAAATCCACCTTCCTAGGCATGAGTGATTTAGATTTTGATGCAGAGGTGTTGTGCTTTTTGCTTTTGTATTGTTCATTAACTATAACTTATCTTACAGGAAGCTGAATCTGGTAACATAAGCCAAAAGTCTGATGAAGAAGACTTTGTGAAAGTTGAGGATTTGCCGCTCAAACTGACAGTCTATTCAGAGGTATTCTGCTCTCTTCAACTAAGCTTATCTTTATAACAAATATTAGATGAAAGATTATACTTTTAATTTTCATTCTAAAGGCAGAGCTAAGGAAGAAAATGGTAGAAGAAGAACAGAAAAACCATTTATCTGATGAAATATGTGAAATGCAGACTGAAGAATTAGCTGGAAATTCTCAGATACTGAAAGAACCTGGTAAAAGTTAACAATTTTAATTTTGTATTGAAAAATCATGATCATACCAGTCTAGTTTGTTTTTGAAAGATACTATTTATTCCTAAAAAATATAAGGCTACTATTGGAAAAGGGGCAATCTGTCAATTAATCCAGCTGCTTGATTCTTTGCAAATTATATCAGATTGTGTTTTCTGTTTATAAAATCTTTAATTTTAATAAAGTACTAGATGCAACTCTAATGCTAATGTTTTATGATTTATTAATGCTTAAAATACGTGTAATATCTTTCATCTGCCCTGTAAAAAGTGTGTATTGCAACCCATTTGCCCCTTCTTTTATTGTGTTCACATTACTTTTGGGTTTTTACCTTTATTATTTTAAATGTCCTTTAGGCTTCTTTGTTGTAGAACATTTAAAAACATAACGATTCTTATGAATTTTATTCAGATAAGCACACTGTTTGTTTTTACAATTGTAGTCTCGTCTTGAATTTCCTTCTCTGTGGATGTAATGATACAACTTCTGAGTTGCTCAGAGCAATTTTTATATCAAAATCAAAGCATTTTCTTTTTATTATTCTCTATCAATAGTTAAAATCTTATATTTTTTTTCTTTGTTTTTCTGGAAGTGAGGTGTTGAACAGAACATGCAGATCTATCAGAGCTTCCCTTTCAGCTCAGTGCTGCCCATCTGAATACATGGCATCTCTGTGGGCTTCAGCCTGTCCTGGTGGGCTAAGCTGCAGCTCTCTCCATAGAGCCTCATGTACTCAAGGCATTCAAGGAAACTGTTGGGCTCGTGTGTCCTCCAGCCACTCTTCTTTTGTCTGCATTTAATCATCTTTATAGTTACTTTCTTTTTCTCCTAGTGGAGTTTTTTAGAGAGAAAATATTTGCTATGTTTCCAATCATGAAAAACAAATCCTCATTCTGTGTTTTGTAGGGGAATTTAGACTAAATTCATATTTTTTTTCTGTTATGGTCTTGTATGTAAAGTAAAAGCTTTTATGAAAGAGAATATTAAAAGTAAATTTTAGTAAAATTTGATTAACTCATTTATAAAATATTCATTCTTCTTTTCAGAAACAGTGGGAACCCAGAGTATATGAACTGTCTTCAGGGACTCATCTAACTCTTACATAGTCAATGCATATAAAAAGACACTAAATAAAGCTGGGTTTTGATCTGTATAAAGTGTAAATTAGTTTGACAGTGCATTTTTGATGGGTGTGCTAATCTCTGCCCATGGCAGTTTAAAACATCAGAATCTGAATCCTGGACAGATTCAACCCTTGACACACGGTGGGATTTTTCTTTTTATTTTATTATTACTATTATTATTATTATTATTTGTTATGATCTTGACCCCTGCCCTTCATTGTGATGTTTGGTATGTTAACTTTAAAATGTAGTTTTAAATAAAGTTTGAACTTATCTGTAAAGTACGCTTTTGGGAAATTTTGTTGAATTCTGTGCAGCAAATTGCTGTTTTATGTAACTTAACATTCTTCAGAAACAGCAGTGGCCAAGAATTAGAGAAATACATTATTATTATCTGAAGCCCAGCCTTAGACCAGTCTTCCAAATAATGGCAGTGTTGCTGCTTTTGGGTCTGATGTTCTTGTTGTCACCTCCAGGTACTGTGTAAGAATAATGTAGATTTTATAAAGGTAACCAGGAATCTGTAGAGTATTCATAGACATGTCAATCATCTAGATTGTGTACGAAGTTTAGATGGTGTTAGAACATCACAAAATTATCTATCAGATTAATATTTTCCAGAGTTGCAAATCCTGTCCTATGTTGCTTCATTCTAAAAATTAATACAGAAGCTTCATATAAATGTAGGGAGTGTTTCTGTATAGACAAGTAGCATTCTAATAAATTTAAAATGAAAAAACCAAACTCTTTTAAGTAGAATAAATAGAACTAAATTTATGTAACAGAACATTAATGCCTTTGGACAAATATGCCTTTTGAGATGATAATTTAAAACCAAAGCCTAAGAGTTGATTTTGTGTGTCATGAGAAGCAAGTTCAAGTGTTAAGAAAGTCCCTGTGAGTTCTTCATCACTTAGTAAACCAACTTTAAAGAGTGCTTTGTCTTCTGAATCTATCCGTGCTTACCCCAGCCCTGATCCGGTATTATCGCAGAGCCAGCTAGTCGTAAAGTCAGTCTTACAAATTGTTACTTGAAAAGCAAGTGTGGAAGATAGTTCCAAATATCCTCTTCAATTTCTTAATAGTTGTCTAAAATACCCTGTAAGAACTTGGTGGTATTCCTTTAAAATTCTCACTTGCTTGATAACTTAATATAAATGTCTAGTCAAGGAATATCAAATGATGATGATTTCCCTGTGAGGACTTTTATTGTATTGTTATTTAATTTAAATTAAGTCCATATATCTTGAACTTCATTCAAGTTTATTTGGAAAACTATCAATCCAGAATCAAGGATTCTTACCCAGTTGGACTGACTTTGGGGACATTAGAACAATAATTTATATGTACAAAGAGCTGTGTTTTCCAGACTGAAAGCAAACCATTTTAATCCTCAAGGCAAGCCTTACATAATTTAGTGCATTCTCCCTCCTTCCCCCCTCTCTCTTTGCATGCATACAGTAGAATTGTATTTAATGTTAGTTATTACCATGGTACCTATGAACTTTATCAAACTAGTTTATTTGACTTATGTTATAGCTGCTGTCTAGTCTGTTTTTTTCATATTTTAGTAGATAATTTAGTTTTAAAATACCCAGATTGAGAACAGATAATGTGTGTAATATGTTTTTCCTAATAAGTATTGCTCAAAAGTTAAATTAAGTATTCCCCTTTGTCTTAATTTTTAAGTTAAAATTTTGGTTAGTGATAGAGAGAGACAAAGAATCCCAATGAGTAAGATAGAAATCTATGTAGTTTGAGATAATGCTACAGTAGTGAACTACCCAGACTGTGGAGGCACTCTGTATTCTGTAACACTCACGTTGGGTAAATGCTTTTTCACTGTTAATAAATGTATATCTTACATAGAACTCTGAATTGCATTTTTATTTAAATGGATGTATGCACTGTACTTTAGAATCCTTTCCAGAACTGTGTCTTTCTTGGTAGTGTTTAATGTTAAAAAAAATCAGAACATGAAAAATGATAGACTGACTTTTGAAAGGTGTCACTGGAGAGTATTTTTCTTACGAAGAGCACATTCTCTATTATTTCTCAGTTCTATTGTTTTTTTATAAATACTTTTGATAAATACATAAAAAGGAGATTTTGAGATTGCATCTATCTTTCCTGACTTGAAAATATCTGAGAGAATACAAATGTTAAGTATGATACAGTAAAGTCTTTGTGTACTTAAAGAAGCATACTTTTTCAGATTTGCTTTAGAAGAGGGGTGTTATTGTAACAGTCTCCAATCATTCACTCCTAATAACTAAATCCATCATGAAACAACATAAAACAATCTTATGTCAGCTCTTGAAAGCAATTGGAATTCTATTCTAGCTAACTACCTCTGACCTTAAGATCAGTAGACTCTTATCCGTGCTGGTTTCCTGGTAGTAATGAATTGGCTCTGAGCTGGACACTGCAGAGAATATACTGATCAAAGGGGCTCGGTGTTATCAAACTAGTAAACCAAAATACCTGCCTGTTTTTAAACAAGCATATGTACAGTGAATAATTAAATTTATATAGTATATATAGATTAAATTATGTTTATTTAATGTATGGAGGGATGTGTGTGTACTGTGGTGAACATGTGGGAAGATCAGAGGACAATTTGTATTAGTCTGTTCTCTCCTTCTACCATATGGGTCCCAGAGATTGAACTCAGATCTTCAGCCTTAGCAGCAAGCACCTTTACCCTCAGAGCCATCTCACTGGCCCAATGCATGTTTTTAGTGATATGTCTTATTTGACATTTCCCAGATTGTTAGTTTCTAGGTTTCTAAGCAGTTGGATAGGACATATTGTAATAGACATTCTGCATCACCTTTCTGGTGGCATTGTATATTTTTGCTGCATTGATTAAATAGGACATCCACGATTTTGTCAAGCTTTCTAAGTTCTGTGTTTCTAGACCAGATATGAAGATGGTTTTTAATGAAAAAATGCTATGAAATTAGTGAAGTAGCAGACTGATAAAGGAGAAATTGTGCAAACATGTAGTTTTATTAAATAAAAATATTAAAGGCTTTTAATAATCTAGCTGTGTCAGTACCCCTTCAGTGGACTTTTTTCTAAATCTCAGTAGAAAGTGGTGGCAAATTCATTTTTAAAATAGGAGTAAAGGCTAGAAAGAATGCTCAGCAGTTAGAGAGTGCCTGCTGCTCTTGAAGAGGATCGGGGTTTAGTTCACAGCTCACAACCTGCAACTCCAGCTCTGGGGGATCTGTTGCCCTCTTCTGGCCCCTGTGGGCATGTGCATGCACCTGGAACACAAACTCTGTTCATCAGAAAGTAAAATCTAAAATAGGGGTGAAGTCAAGAGGGTAATGACAAGATAAATCACTAGAAAAAGTGAATGAAGTTTGTCACTATTATATTAACCCGTATGGTGTGTGCCCTTCGTGATTTGAGAACAACTTTGATTCCCATTTTAAAAATAGCCATTTAGGGGGAACGGCAGGTAGAAAGCATGTCAAGGATCAGCTGTACTGATAAGTTTAGACCAACCACTGGCTTTATCAATGTGAACATGACTGGCAACAATGACCAAAATGACTGCTTAAATTGTAGGGTGAAAAGTATGCTTGGAAGGAATTGGGCATGTATCCTGGGAGTAGTAGAGTGTCTAGCATATAGGAAGTCCCATGATCACCAGCTCTGCAGGAAGGGAGGATGAGGAGGAAAAGAAGACGAATTCGGCAGTAGTAAAGATTACTAAAACTGAAAAGGGGAGTATGTTTCAGCTGTCAAGTTGATGCCTGGATGGCACAGTCACCTAAGAACAATATGAAGAAGGGAAATAACAGTTCAGGTTTATCTATTTGGTGAGATGAATTTTATTGGATTTATCCCATGTGTCTGAGGCAGACTAACACTAAATGACCCACTAATGTGACTCACCGTATGTATACACCAGAAGACAAAAACCTCAAGACCACTGCAATAAGTTACTAAAAAGGCATTTTTTAAAGAATATAAATCCTTTTGTCTTATTTTCTTCACATTGAAAATAGATTCTTTTCTCATACAGTATGTCCTGATTATAGTTTTTTCCTCTCCTCTGAGTTCCTCCGCACCTACCCTCCTCTCTGAGCCCACTCCTTTTCTCTCTCGTTAGATCAGGTTTCTAAGAGATAACAACCAAAAGTGACAGAAGTAAAAACTGTCATATCAAAACTGGATACTATAACACCATAGGAGAAAAAGGGTCCCAAAAGCTGGCACAAAAGTCAGAGACCCACTCATTCTCAGTCAGGAGTCCCATAAAAATACTAAGCTATTAGCTATAATATATACACAGAGGACCTGGTGTAGACCCCGTGCTTGCTGTTTCAGTGTCTATGAACTCATGTGAAAAAGTAATTTAAAAAAATAATTTATGTGCATTGGTGGTTTGCATACATGTGTGACTCTGTAAGGGTGCCAGATCACCTCGAACTGGAGGTATAGACAGTTGTGAGCTGCCGTGTGGGTGCTGGGATTGGAACCCAGGTCCTCTGGAAGAGCAGCCAGCTCTCAATCTCTGAGCCATCTAACTAGAGATTATTCTAAACCTCCTATTAGCATTCTTTTTTAAAGGATTTATTTTTTTATATCCATTGGTGTTTTGACTGAATGTATGTCTGTGAGGGTGTTGGATCCCCTGGAACTGGATTTACAGACAGTCGTGAGTTTCCGTGTGGGAGCTGGGAATTGAACCTGGGACCTCTGGAGAAGCAACCAGTACTCTTAACTGCGGAGCCATCTCTTCAGCCCCTCTTACTAGCATTCTTAGTAATGAAAGCATAAGATACCTATTCTATTAAAATCTAGAAAAGTGCCATTACAACTCCATTTTACATTGTACCATAGCTATTACCTAGTTTATGAAATAAGGATACAAGAAAATGGCCCATAGATTCAACTAACCAGGGCTCATAAGGGCTCTCATAGCTGAAGTGACAATCATGAAACCTTGCATGGGTCTGACCTAAATCCTCTGCATATAGGTTATGGTTGTGTAGCTTGGTGTTCTTGTGGGATTACTAACAGTTGGAGCAGGAGCTGTCTCTGACTCTTGCTTGCTTCTGAGACCCCTTTCCTTCTACTGGATTGCTTCATACAGCCTTTGAATGAGGGGATATGCCTGGTCTTATTATAACTTGATATGCCATGTTTGGTTGATATCCCTGAGAGGCCTCCCCTTTTCTAAAGGAAGGGGAGTAGTGGATCTGGGGTAAAAAGGAGGTTGTGGGGAGGACAGAGAGGAGAAAGGGAAAACTGGTGGGGATGTAATATATTAGAGAAGGAAAATAGAAAGAATGAGTTACAACTGACAGTATTCACTGACAGTGTATTGTCAATAACAATTCAAGTTAATGCACAGATTAACCATACAAGCTTATATGTGCTTGCCACATTATTTTTGTGTGTTTGTATGTACGGTATACTCAGGTGTGCACATGTGGAGACCATTCTGTACTGGCAGTTCACATGATTCCAGTCAAGTTGAGCCACACCACTTTTAAATACTTGCCAAGAAAAATTTTGTTGAGTTCACCCATGCATCTGTGTAACACTACAACAGCCTTGAAGTATCTAATGGCTTCTGCTGAACTGCCTGCAATGTTGAGAAACATCTTGACTAGATTCCTAAACAGAAAGGAACCCTGAGAAAATCACTGTTGAACATTTATTTTCCAAAGGTAAATACGAAACCACAAGACAGTTAAGTCTCCAGTCAGCCCACTGGTGAAGCAATGAGAATTCCAACATTTTCCAGTGCTTGCATGGTATGGCATGATGGTTGTGGGCTGATGGCATGGCTCAGTAGGTAAGAGAATTGCCACCAAGGCTGATGACCTGAGTTCTATTCCTGCAACACAAATGGTGGAGAAGCCAGCTCCACAAAGTTATCCTCTGACCACCACATGTGAAATTGCACATACTAAATAATAGTGTTTATAAGACATGCTGAGGTAAACTGGAGGAGACAGTGAAAAATTCCGTTCTATTTCAAGTTATGAAATACATACAAAAAGTATCAAGGAAAGTTACATATCAAATATTCAAAGGTATAGGTAACATTTTATCAGCATATTTTATGTCTGAAATTGCAAATCAATTCTTGACCAAGTCTTATTGACACTTAGTTTATTTTAGTTTTGAGACTAGGTCTCAACATAGCTCAGGCTAGCCTCAAACTAAGCAATTTAGCTGAGGATGTCTTTGAACTCCTGACCCTCCCAAGTACTGGGATTACAGATATGCTATCAAGCCTGGCCTTAACATTTTAGGTACTGTTATCCATTTAGAAGCATAATCGTGTGGCAATATTTAAAACTATATTTAATGTGTATACCATGACACACATGTGGAAGTCAGAGGACAACTTCATGGAGTTGCTCTCTTCCTCTACCACA
Source organism: Ellobius talpinus (assembly GCA_001685095.1). Taxonomy (NCBI): domain Eukaryota; kingdom Metazoa; phylum Chordata; class Mammalia; order Rodentia; family Cricetidae; genus Ellobius; species Ellobius talpinus. The sequence goes on from LOJH01017970.1 coordinate 21,274, forward strand.
TTGGTACTAAGGACTGAGCTAAAGTCATCAGGCCTTTAAACCATTCAACCATCTCTTGTTGTTGGGGAGTAATTTTTCTTTAACAGCCTTTATCTTGTGATGTCAGAGGTTGAATCCAGGGCCTCACACATGCTAGACAAATGCTTTACCTCTGAGCTACTCCCAAACTATGTGATAAATTTAAGGCAATACTGTACAATCATTCAACAGTTTTTCAGAAGCTAAAATTACATGTAAAAATTCAATGGTTATTCTTTCATTGGTAAAACATTTAAATTCTTATTGTTTACTTATAGTTGTTCCCTACTGCAGATGCATTTTTGGTATAATCAGGGCCACCAGACTGGATGCTTCCATGTCAGCTGCAAAGGTTCTAGTTGTGTTCTTAGAGCCAAATCTACCAGGATCCAATACCTCTGCACCTCCCACTCACCTCTCAAAGTGTTGTGTGCTGGGCTCCATGGTACCTGGAACCTAAATTCTTCTAGATGCTTCACTGGACTCTTGTCACTTGGATAGTGATGACATTTGCAGAAAGCTAGGTCCTCAGACACCTGCTAGGTCATACTCAGCCTTTTTTAAGGAAGCAGCAGCTTCCAGATGTCACCACTGTCAGTAAGAAAGAACCAGGACCACCAAAGCAGGTTGAAGTTATCAGAAAAAAAAGGTATAGCTAAAAGCTAGATAGATGTGTAACATGAGGGCAGGCTTGTTGGGGTTTCTGTCCCACCCAGTA
>LOJH01017971.1:7158-29313 GCA_001685095.1 Ellobius talpinus
AATTAATCCCCAGATGTTGTCCTCCGAGCTCCACAAAGCACTATGCTATGGTTACACCTATATTCACACATATTCAGGAACACACAGTCACAGACACACACACATGCACGCACGCATGCACACACGGATACACAAAATAATAAAAACAATTCTATACATTATTTATTAGGTGAGTAGGCCACTTTTGTATCCACCCTAATTTCTCAATATGTCCTAAGTCAGATAAATCTTAACATATATTTATTCATGTTAGAATCTCGCTTTGGAAAAGCAGGCATCTGTCATAGAAAGCCAATTCTCTTTGGGTGATACAACACATTATAGGTCAGAGAAGGACAAGGTGCAAGGCTCATCATCAACTTCACAATTGTAGGGTGGAGATGAACACTGTGAAGAGTCATCCAGTAACCATCCTATTCAACTAAGATGAATCTCAAGGAAGAATTTTACACAAGGAGGAGAAAATTGCATTCAGAATAGATGTCTGTTTCTAGAAGGGCAGAATGCACTTCCTCCCATGATGGAAGGGATCCAATGTAATCAAACTCCCACTAGGTGGCTCGATGATCTGCTCCCACCTTCATCCTGGGAATGGTGCCATATCAGTGTTTGGATGTGACCTCTGCCATTGGCAATTTGGATACTCAGCAGGCACAGCAGTTGATCGTCGAAGGAGTGCTGCAGGGTTTCAAGTTGCTGAACTTGCCTGGGAGTCCGTGGCTGCCAGACAGCTACTTGGCTCATGAGTAGTTGAAGCAAATCACCAAATAGCTGAGAGGACTGGCTCATGGACCACCACTGGATCAAGGCTTCCATCCACCTGGCGATGGACAGTTCTATCCATTCTGAGTACAAGCTGAGTGCTTTGATAATTTTGCAAAAAGTGGTGTGAGTGTATATTGCATGAGACACAGAAGCATCCTATTAACATGCTAAGGGGGGCAACACATGCTTCCTTCCTAGATTTCCAGGCACAGACTCTCCAAACTGATTCAGCAAGCTGGGACACTCAAACCAGACATATTTCTGCTTAGGATTTGTCTGCATATATATATTTTTTAACACCTTTGTAAACTGGTAGTCCATATTCTTACTACGGGCCTTGTGATATCAGTATTAGTCACCTGCATATGGCTCTGAAGGATGGGACAACTGTGTTTTTGCGGGGTTTTTGCAATAAGTACAAAATTATTTTATGATACCATGGTCAGAAATGATTGCATATTACCACGTGTCACCTGACATCACATGGATACACCATCTCACTAAAATATAAAGCTCAAATTCCTAATGGTGAAGGTAAGGTCTAAAACCCCTACCGCTTTATATCCAAACTGAGAAGACAGCCAAAGACATGAGCAGAGGTTTATAAAGGACCGCATTCCTTCAGGAAAAGCACTTTTTGATGCCTCAGTGAAGACCCCTTTGTCTTGGAGGCCCCCAAGGATGGAGCCTTTGTTTTGGATATTTTTTTCTGTTGCTTTGACAGAATACCTCAACGAAAGCAAAAAGGGTCTAGTTCAGCTCACAGTTCAAGGTATTGGCGTCCACCATGATAGTGAATTCATGGCGGCAGGAACTTGGAGCATTTGGTCAAATCGCTTCCAAAGTTGGGAAGCACAGAGTGATGAATCCATCCATGCTAGTTCTCAGCTTTCTTTCTCTGTCTGTCATCTGTCTGTCTGTTTATTTATCTACCTATCTGCACATCATTTTATTTAGTCCAAGGGCCTCTTCCCAGGGAATGATTCCCAAGTAAGAGGAATCTTCCCACATTGATTACCTGAAACAAGACAACCTGATGGGTACGCCCAGGGGCCCATCGTGCGGATGGTTCTAATTCTGGTAAGTTGGCTATTAGCACTAATATCACATTCTATTCTAACACCTTTATATCCCTGAGCTTTCAAATTTCATTCTACATTGTATTCCAGAGAAGTTATAGAAGCCCAGCCTTGCTAATTCAGTGCACTAGACAAGGCTTTTCAAAACCAGCTAAGAAAACTTTTCTTCCCTTTCTGGATCCTGCATTGCTGGACAGACACTGTTAGAATCTCAATTCTACCAATGTCACTTAAATTCCTTTCAGATAGGAATGTAATTATCCTGGTAGTCCATTCTGGCACTTCAATCACCTTGTAGCATAAGGGAAACGGAAAGTGGTGCATGTAGGTGTGGAAGTGATACTCAGGCCCCTTGTGAAGTACCTGCCCTAGGTGAGGCCACCGCCGCATCTTCACCCAGAGCAAAACTAGTTTCCTACTATGGCGTGCAGAGGCCGCTTTTGCTGTCAGCGAGCTTCAGGAGGATTTAAGGTTCGGCATTTAATTAATGTGTGTTAAAATGGCCCCATCCTGAGTATCATGGACCCTTTAATTCCTAACTTATATTTGAACATGAGCACAACATCCTTGGCAAAGATAGAATAGGGGTCATTCTCTACATTAGAGCTGTAACCGGATTTACGTCCCCTTTAAATTTTTGTTCCGAAAAGAGATATTTTCCTAGTTATGAATATGGATTTGTGTTTTGTATCTACATTACAAACAAGCCCCCACATCTGTCACATACCAAACTCCTATGGTAATTTCTACAATTCATATGATATGTGTAAAGTCAAGTTCTGTCAACATTTCACTTTTTTTCTTAAAAGCTCTACATTTTCACATACTTTTCTATCATCAAGCTGCAAACATATCACCTCCTAAAATATCTTAATACTACATGTGTATTCATACTATGTCACTTTAATTCATACCAGCTCTTTAAATTTGTCTGTTGGTCTGTCTGCTTGCCTGTCTTTTAGGATTCCTTTTGCTGTGACAAAGCACCAAGAGCAAATGCATCTTGGAGAGGAAAGGCTTTCTGTCAGCTTCTAGTTTCCTATCACAGTCTGTCACTGAGGGAAGCCAAAGCAGGAATTAAAACAGAGCAAGAACCTGGAGGAATGAGCTGATGTAGAAGCCACGGATGAGTGCTGCTACTGACTTGCTCTCCACAGTTTGCTAAACCTAGAGGTGGCACCATTGCAAATGAATTGGTCCCTTCCACATCAACCGTCAATCCAAAAAATACACTGCAGACTTGCCCATGGGTCCATGTGGTGGGGCATTTTCTTATTGGAGGCTCCGTCTCTTCATATGACTCTAGAATGGGTCAAGCTGAGAGAAAACTAGCCACCACACTATCTGTCTACCATCTATTTTTCTGTCATCCATCCAATCTACTTTTATATCTACTAGCTTTCTAGCCATCTGTATATTTCTATCACATGTTGACCTTAAAATGCCCTTCAGTCTATTAAATTACTTTTTTAATTTTTAAGCAATAACTTATAACTTTTTCCATTACAGATCAATTTTCTATAAATTAAAGTGTCTAATTCTGAGCTTTATTTTATTCTATTGATCTCTTTGATCACAAATACATTTTACTTACCATACTATTTTAGCATGTTCTAAAACCTGAAAGGTTAACCCATATTCTCAGTATTTTATTATTATTTTAGCATTATTTTCCCAAGGATGTTGCTGAGTTTCCAATAATTTCCTAGACCTTCTAATAAAATTGAATATCTAAGTTCCTTTGAGGGGTGATTGACATAGCTATGGAAATGACTACTGACTAAATGAATAAGAACAACAGCTTCTTTCTCTTAACCAGATATTTGTTAACTCCCTTCATTAAGGAAGTGGATGATGCTACCAACCCTTGCCATTTATAGTGGCTCATTTTTGATTGGACCAGGTTTTTCCTTTGACTGTGAATACTTTGATTTTCAAGTTGAATTTTTCAGTGTAAATGATGTCTAGGAAAGGTATTGATTAGTAAACCTCAATATCTTTGTGTACACTAACTCCCCTACTTTCAATGAACAAAGTCTTAACAACAGAAATATTTGATTCTTTCCCCAGTGTTGGGGATGGAATTCCGGATCTTGTTTCTGGTAGTCAAGTGTCCTATCACAGCTGTGGTTAATCCTCACTGTGAAGTTGACTGGATTTGGAATCATCTAGAAAAGACGCTTCTCTGTGTGCCTTTAAGCAATCTCAAGAGAGCTTTAACTCAGGGAAACCAGGGCAGGAAAACAAAGAACCCAGAGTCAGGCGCTAATACAGAGGCCATGGAGGAGTGCTGCTTACTGGCTTGCTCTCTGTGGTTTGCTCAGTCTGCATTCTTACAGAACTCTGCAATATCGTCCCATGTGATGGAGGATCTCAGATGAAATGAGAAGAGCACAGAAGGAGGTCAGCTGAACACCAGCAACCTTTGTGTTCTGCTTCCTGTCTGTGAACACAGTGTAACTCAACTGCTGTACCTTCCAGCTGCTATGACTTCCCCACCATGATGGACTAAACCTTTAAACTGTGAGCTCAAACAAATCCTTCTCTTCTGAAGCTGCTTTTATTAGGTAAATTAGTCTAACAATTGAACTATAATGCTAGCCCTCTTTCACTTTTGTATTTTTAGACAGTGCATTCCTGGATTGCCCTAATTATTTGTTTTCTATATTCTCTACAATTTATCAGATGATGTTCTATTTATAAAAACTCTATTCTATTGTTAAAAATTGACTGTAATTATTTATATTCATTTCTATCCCTGTCCCTTTTAGATCAGAATATATAATATATATTTTATTAAACTTTCTATTTAATTAAAATTTTAATATTAATAATTTAACTATTTTATTGTAGAGGAGAAAGTGTTTATTTTAATTCAAAACTCCATGTTACAGTCCATTATTGTGGGAAAGTCAAGGCTGGACATTGAAAAAGACAATCACAACACAACCAGGGTCAAGGGCAGAGAAAAATAAATTTATGTCTGCCTGTTCCTAAGCTAGCTTTCTTTACTACAGCCTGGGATCCAAAATTAAACTGAGAAGATAAACAGTTCAAAGAGCTGAAGTGAGTAATGAGATTGAAGTTCTAATAAAGGGACATTCAACAAAAGAAGTTCAGGACTGGGCAGCTGTTTTTGCAAATCTAAGCAATCATTAAAGAAGAATTAGCAGAAATTTTCTTCAAACTGAAATAAAAAGGGCTATAAAACTCATTTTGTAAAACTAGTATTACTTAATACCCAAAACAGGTAGATATAATTTTTTAAGAACTGTAGACCAATTTCCCAAACGATCGCTGACACAATAAAATAATTGCAAACCCAATTTAGTGACACACTAAAGATATCAAAGGCCACAATGAAGTCTTTTTTTTCATTCCAGAAATGCAAGGATGGCTCAACAAACACAAATCAATAAATGGGAAATAGCACATAAACAGACCTGAGGATAGGAAGCACATACTCACCTCACTGAGAAAGCTTTTGAGGAATTTCAACATCCCTTCATGACAAAAACTGCAAAGAAAGGAATTGAAAGAATATAACTCAACACAATAGGGCTACATGCAATACACATACAGCCATTATTAAGTCAGAGCAATGTGACAGCAGCCCCTCTAAAATCAGGCAAGACAAAAGGTACCCACGCTCTTCAAGCTTATTCAGTATGGTGCTTGTTGACTTAGCCAGAGAACTGAGGCATACGAAATAAATAAGGAGGCTCAAATAGGAAAGTGAGAAATGCAATTATTCCTCTTTAGGGATGATATGAGACTGTGACTTAAAGATAATTCTAGAAACTATTTGAAATTGAAAAATGCTTTAATAAATGTATCTGTTAATAAAAGTTAATTCAAAATTAGCTTGTACTTAATTGGTAGCTTTTGTATATGCACAGAATACCCCCCAAATAGCCAACTGTATCTTGGGTAGAAAGAGCAATTGCTGTAGTTATCACACTACTTGAGAGTAGGCTATACTACAGAGATGGGAGAAGAGAGGGGCTAGAGAGATGCCTTGGTAGTTAAGGGCTCTTTCTGATCTTGTATAAGACTAGGGCTCATTTGCAGCACCTGTGTCAGATGGCTCACAACTACCAATGTCTCCAGCCCCAGAGAATCCAATCCCTCTTTGGCCTCTCTGGGCACCTAATATCTATGGTACACATACAGACAAGTGGACTGTGGTGTGATAACCCTTTTCCTGGGGAGAAATAACACATACCTCGGCTCACCCCAGAAAGAGAGCCCACTACATACCAAAGTGTGGATTCCACCTAAGTCCATTGTGGTGAATCAGTGAATTTTATTGTGGTTACTTAGAGAAGCAGAAATGACTCAAAGATAACTACATCAGCAAAGCCCGCCCCAGCATGGGTGACAGTTCCCAAAGCTGGGACCCTGGAGCCCCCTGCACAGCCTGCTGGCAGCTCAGCAGATTGTAGAGTGTCCTTTCCCGGTGCCTCTTTTGGTCTGAGCCTCTTCCAAGCAGCTGGTCTGGTCTCAGCGTGGCTTGTCTAAGAGTCTTCTTTGCTGATTGGTTTATCTGAGAGTGATTCTCCACAGCTCGGTTTGTTTACTTTAGGGAAGAAAAGGCCTAGTGAATGTGGTTGGTTTCAGGGACTTCCTGAATCTATTTTGAGTTGAGCACCTTTCTGCAGAAGGGACATCACTGGAGAATGGAATGTTCCAACTTCAGGGGAAACTCACACAACACAGGCACACACACATACACATAATTTTCAAATAACTGATGTAGGAGAACTGCAACTCTTCACTGATAGTGGGAATGTAAATTAGTTCAGTTACTGTGGTAATCGATATGGTGGCTCCTCTAAAATATATTAAAAGTAGAAGTATTGTATTATCCAGCGATGCTATTCCTGCATATATTTCCAAAAGAATCTAAACAAGCTTGCAAGAGAAGTAAATCGCAAGAGAACCCAGATTTTCAATTCTTCCAGTGTGAACTGAAGAGCTGTAACTATCCCAAGAACTTCTAGACTACTGGTTCTCCACCTGCCTAATGCTGTGACCCTCTAACAAATACCCTTTCTCATGTTGTGGTGACCCCAACCATAAAGCTATTTTCATTGTTACTTCATAACTGTAACTTTGCTACCGTTATGAATCATGCTATAGATATCTGTGTTTTCTAACGGTCTTAGGTGACACTGTGAAAGGGACATTTGACCCCACCCAGAGGGGCCATGACCCACAGATTGAGAACCACTGTTCTACACTGTCAGGGGGTTAAGTAAGGGATTATTTATATTAATAATAATATGTTTATAAATACTCTCATGTGGTGTATATATGTAATCTTATGATTACACAGTACAAAGCAGATATCATGTAGACACCAAGCTGCTTTAGCAAAAGTGAACAAGAGTTTTCAAAGCTGATGGTCCTGCAGGCCTTGTCTGGACAGGATTAACCTCCATCACATAGTCCTTCCTCTGGTGTGTTGACATCTGAACTCTAGTCACCTGCTGGACCTCTCTAGGCCCCTGACTTTACACCTTCATTTTCAGGTTGGGACTATTGAAGTATCCACTTTCATAGACTGAGCAAATGCTTGGTTCTCAGCTCTCCCAGTGTGAGCAGCCATTGCTGACTACCCGGACTTTGTAGTGTAAGACAGCCTAAGAAAACCCCTTTGTAATATGCATTCATCCTATCAAACTGTTCCTCTACAGAGTTCTTACAGATACAGACCCCATAACATATTTAAAGATAAAGGGAAATCTCTCTCCCACTGAGTTTTCTTTGAAGGCTTCTCTCTCCCTCTTTTTTTTTAATTTATGAAATTTATTTGCATTTAAAAAGAACTTTTGACAAAGAGTCACTGAAATCATTTGAATAAGTGAGAAAATACAGTCAACACTACTGAAATGTAAGCTCATTCAAGCCGACAAAACCTCTCACACTGCTATTGACAGGAAAACTGAAGGCTGCGGAGTTTACAAACGCCTGCTGATATAATTAACAATATTCAGCAACTTGCGTTATTTCCTGAATATATAAAAATTAAAATATCAATTAAAAAGCAAACATATCTTCTCTTTAAATGCTTTTTACAGATGCAATTTCAATATTTATCATTTAGTAGTGTGTAATTTAAGAGTTTTCCTTTATTTCACTTTTCATTTGTAAATTAAATAATTTATCCAAAGGGAATAGAGTTGCCCATAGGCCCATAGGTCATATATTATATTCAGGAATTCATGAGGATACCCATAAGACACAAAACATAATTACGAAGTGTATTTCAAAAGCTTCCTGAAGCAGATGGTCATGGACATAGGAGCTCTGGTAGTTTAACTGGAAGTATAATGGGACTCCTGTTTTGGGGAACCAAATTTAGACTCTTATTTCAAGTTTTGCTTCTGATGGCACACACATCGCTCAAATCCCAGTGGTACTCATTAATGTCAAGGGCACATCCAACAGCAATCCTATAAGGAACTTCAAATCTAGCAGACTTGGTCTGTAGCCAACAGTTCAGAGTCTTTTTCACCAGGAAACAAGTGATGCAGGGTGTCTTTAGGTTCTGAATGAGGTTAGGTTAGGTACTTGAATGAGGAAAGCAAGGTTAACATTTGCTCTGTGCTTATGTAGGTGAAGATGTGTGTGTGTGTGCATGCATGTGCATATGTATACAGGTGCATATGTATGCAGGTGTATGTGTATTTGTGCAGGTGTGTGCATATATGTGCAGGCACACATACACACATATATGTGTGTGGGTGTCTGTGTGTGTGTGCAGCTATATATACCTGTGTGGGTAAACATATACTCATGTCCTGATCTGAGAACAACCTTGGGTGTTGTTCTTCAGGTGAGGGTCACCTTTTTTTTTTCTTGTTAGGGTCTCTTTGTAGCATGCCAAACACACTAAGCTAGCTGGACAGTGAACCCCAGTATCTGCTTCTCTTCTTCCATTGTGATGACGAGTACACAGAACAGCACCAGAATTGTTTTAATTCTTTAAATATACTTTTTAATCTTCATAATTAAAATATAATTGCATCATTTCTCCCTTGCCTTTTCCTCCCTCCAACTCTTCACATGTACCCTATCTTGGTCTGTCTCAAATTAATGTATGTCCTCTATTTCTTTGATTGCTGTTACTTATATAATTTTTCAAAGATTTATTTACTTTTTGTTTTCTGTGTATGGATTGTTTTGCGTGCATTTGTGTACCATGTGTGCACCTGGTACCCTCAGAGGCCAGAAAAGGATACCTACTTCCCCAAAACTGGAGTTATAGATTGTTAACCACCATGGTGGTGATGGGAATTGAAACTGAATTCTCTGGAGTAGCATCCAATAATCTTAGCTGCTGAGCCATCTCTCCACCCCCACACATATATGTAGTGATATTTTGTTTGTTTGTTTGTTTGTTTGTTTTAAGAAACAAAGCTTGCCTGAAGATCAGAGTGCAGAGCTAAGCTACTAGAAGCCAGGTGATGGTGGCTCACACCTTTAATCCCTGTACCTGGGAGTCCCACACCTTTAATTGCAGCACTAGGAAGGTGGATACAGAGAAAGAAATGAAAGGCAGGAGGAGGCAGGAGCATTGCAGCCTGAGGTTTGGAGGAGACAGCGGCAGTCTGAGTATGCAGTGTGAGAATTAGTAGAAACAGGGTCGTCCCTTTAGTCTGAGAATTGGTAGAAGTAAACTCTCTCTAGTGGCTGGCCACACTGCTTCTCTGACCCTTCACCTTTGACCCCCTAATATCTGACTCCGGGTTTTATTTATTAAGACCAATTAGAATTCGTGCTGCACATAAGTTCTTGCATAGCTTCTGGGATAGAGCTTGTACCCTCATGCTTGCAAGTCCAGCACATTACTAGCGGAGCTTCTCCCAAGCCTCTGTATTCTTTAAATAACATCACTTACATGAACAGTGACCAAGACATACTTTCCAGTGCAAATGAGGAGACCATTTCTACCAAGCACTTTCATGTCCCCAGGTGACAGGTGATTACAAGAGCTCTATCTGCAATCGATAAAATTTATACTTAGAGGGATGAATCTATCAGAATTTTTAATCTGTGCCTTAGTATAAACCAGCAGGTCAGCAAGAATTTATAATGTGCTTGAACACACAGAAGGCCTGTATTTCTGACCTCCCTTAAGCTTTGAAGACAGTGTACCATTTTTGAAATCCATGTCAACCGCCCAGACAAAGGCAAGGTTTCAACAGTCTCTTTATCCCCCAAAGAGTGAAGCTGTGTTGGGGTGTCTCTCCTGAGTTCTGTGTTTGGGGTCCCTCAAATAATTCTTGCAAAACTTACGAACATACTTGTAAAAATTTTATCTGTGGTCCCTCTTGGGAATCCAAGATTTCTCTGGAAACTTTCCTGAAAGACAATTTATGTCATCTTTTTCTTAACTCAAATAACAAGAAAACACACTTTGTTATTTTTTAATATTCTCGAGCAAATATACTCTGTGGCACTTTTCCTTGCAGATGGACTCTGGTAGGATGATAAAACATTGGGGTAAAGGAAATTGGGTGCAATGGAATTTTTCAATAGTTTAATTAATGTGTTTTTCAAAATAAGCTATGGCTGTGAGTATTAATGATCGTAGTTGCATTCTGATCACTATATTCTTATGTATAACTTTAGAGCCTTCTGCTACTAGGTATAGCACTAAGTAAATGTGGGAAATGAAAGTAAGAATATATAACATATTGTGAAATATTTTGTTCTTGGAATTTTTTAAATGTACTCTCTGTTGTTTGTCATTTTCAGATGTAGTCAAATCTTAATTAGAACTTGTAACTTATGAAGAAGAGACAGTTGGATGCAAAAAATCACTAGTTTTGATTGTTAGTTTATGATCAATGTTAAGTTTTTCTGCCACAGAATCTGCCTGAGTGCTTTGACCCATCTCATCCTTATCACCTTTCAAGGCTAGCTGAAATTTTTCTCTAGAAGCACTGGATAGCATAATTCCATATTCTATATGGTCTATATGGATTACCCTAGGATTATCAGCTTGTTCATATCCAGGTATTTTGGGCTGTATAATAGAACCACAGAAAAACCAATGACTGAAGGCAACCGTGAGCCCAGAAATCTGCAGATGAAGTGGTCGAGCTCCCCTGCTGATCCTCATGGTCTAGTGTATGGATGTGGCCAACTGATGGCTGGGTTGGCTGTCAGAACATCTGGGTTGGTCACTCCTATGTGCCTGGTGTTAAGCAATAACTAACCAAGGTCACCTCACTATTTTCCCTATGGCCTTTTGTTTCTAGATGTTAGCTCACTCTCATAGATGAACCACTGTAAATGTCAGGATAAATAAGGACTTTTAAAGAGTATTCAAATCAGGAATCCGAGGCTGGTGTGTGAGCAGTAAGCCACTTACTTAACAGACCCCTCACTTTGCTTCATAAATAATAAAGCTGAAGTCCCAACTTCCCACACCATTTTGAAGGCATGGTCACATGTTATCTTTTACTACATGGTATCTTTCACTTCCATCCTAGTCTAAAGTGCTTTTCTTTGACAGCAATTGTTTACATGTCGGTCTTCATTGTAATATTCTAGGCTCCTTGAGGCAAAGAACCTTAGTTTAGGACAAAACAGGCACACCATGAGGCAAATGAGTAAGTGAATGAGCAAATGAAATGGCAGGTACACAATAGTCTCAAATGTATATCTGTGCCCTGAACAAACAAATGCATCACTCAAACTCCACAGCGATTGAATAGCAGAGAACTAAACTCCTGAAGAGAAATTGTCAGCTCTCAGCTCTCTAAGAGTGATCTCTACAACTCTAGAATTTTGTGATATTCTGTCTGGGACTATATCCATTACATTGTCATCAGTATATCAGAATGTGAAATACCCAACAGGAACAACTTCAAGTGGGGAACGTTGATTTTGGCTCACAGTTTCTTTAAGTTTTGGCCCATTAGAGCAGGGAAGACACAATGTGGCAGCTTAGTCCACAGCAGTGAGAGCATCCTAACTGATCAATAATCAAAGATTTGCCCAAACCCAAACATAAACTGTAACCTTCCAATCCCTGCCCCAAGTGACAGACATCTATTAAGAAAAGCCTCTCATAATGGCACACCCAGCTGAGGACATCCTGTCGGGGACATTTAAATTCAAGCTTTTAACAGAAACCTGGGATACACTGAGTAGTCACTGACTGGGAGTGAGGTCTGTAGAATGTAAAGCATCATGTTCACCCCTGGAGGAGTTGGAGACTGAAGGAAGAATGTGTGGAAGACCAAGCTCGTCTTTACCATCAACCCAAATAAAATGTACAGAGCAGGCCTTGGGGGAGCATGAGCAGGCCTTGGGGGAGCATGAGCAGGCCTTGGGGGAGCATTCCTGGTTGGAAGCTCTCCTTCCCCCATGCACACTAACACAAGTTCCTGCTGGGAGAGAGGGAGGTTGTCCATGGCTTCACAAGCAAAGACCACCTGGAAGCTCCACACTTAAAAATGTTCTGAAATCTCTGTCCTAAGCTCCTTTTATTTGGAATATATAAATATATATTTATTTATTTTTATATATTTATTTGGAATATATATATATTTTATTGAGCTCTACATTTTTCTTTGTCCTGCTCCCTGCCTCTCCCMTCCCCTTCAACCCTCTCCCAAGATCCCCATGCTCCCAATTTACTCAGAACATCTTGTCTGACTATTTTTAATCTGTATCATTTTGATGTCTCAAAACAAAGCTAATGGCAGCTGGGAGAAGGATAATTATCCTTTCCCAGGGATCAGCCCCTTTTATTGGTTATCCAGTGCAGAGAGATCAGCCTTGAAAACATGTACAAACTACTGACAATAATGGACTCAGCAAGATATATATGTATGTATATGTATGTGTGTATACACACACACACAAAACAATAACAAAGAAAAAGAAGCTATGGATTTGGGAGTGGGAGGCACAGAGGAATTCAAGGGAGGGTTGGTTGGATATAGGAATGCAAGTCAGAAAAGTGACGTGATTCTATTTCAGTTAAAACATATTTTAAAAATTAAAATTTCTAAAAAAGAAAAAGAAAATAAACTCTGAGTTCAGAGACTTTCTAAGTAGTCTGTGAATGTTTCCACAGATTTTCAGAGGAGGATACACTCTCTCACTGGTATTGTAAGTGAGAACTGAGTTCTTTCTGCACCCCTAACATGTTAACTGTAAACACGTGTTTCCTGTCAAAGGGGTGTCGTGCTTCTTAAACATCTACTGCACTATAATCTGATAACAAATGTTCTCTGAAAAAATAAGAGTGTATGTCTAAATTAAAGCTCGGAGACACAGTGTTGAAAGACAGGCCAAGTATGTATTCGCACAAGGATTATGTTGGCTGAATTTTACAGTAATTAAATGGTCTTAGAATCATGAATGTTGGAGTATGTTCATGTGTGTGTGCATGTGTGTGTTTGTATGTGTGTCCTGGGAATTTAGCCAGGGCTAGAGAATGCTAGACACACGCTATACCACTGAACTATATCTTCAACCTCTTAGTTTTCTCTTAATTTTATTTTGACATAGCGGAAGTGGCCCAAGCTGGTCGTAAACTCATTTTGTAGTCCTGTCAGGACTCAAACAATCCTCCTGCCTCAGCCTTCTGAGTAATTCCAATTATACAATACATGACTCAGACAAATGGTATCACTTTAACAAAACATGGTAACATGATAAAATAAATTAATATGATAAAATGAATTATCCAAAGGTTCCGTGGGAAAGCTTATTCACAAAAGGAGTCCAGGAAAGGCGCGCTGAAAGATGTCATTACACAGAAAGTCAACTAGAGGTCAGAGACGAGTGTGTAGGGTAGGAGGCTTTAGGAGAAAACAACTGAAAAAGGTTAGTGGGGATGTATTCTGGTAAGGGACAGAGTTCAGCGGACCGTGTGCCAGCTGTGTGGACAGAATCATAAGGAATCTGTTCTCAACTCACGGCTCTGACAGCATCCTTAGCATCACCTGGAAGATTCCATGAAGTGCAGACCCTGAGACTACAGTGCTTAATAATCCCGCAAGTAACACTGATATACAGCCCAAATGTGAGTGTCTCTATCTCGCACAGGCTCCTAAGACCTTGCAAGAAAAGCATTTAATCTTTTAGAGTGCCAGTTGATATTTTAAATTCATATTTTACATTTTATGACCCGATTTATAATCTTTGAAGTGTTTTCCGTGCTTTTAGATTGTAGGCCATCTGATTCAGATAGGCAGATCCATGTTGGTGTTACTAACATAGAATGACAGGATAATAGGGGGATCATAGAGAGTAATAACGAGGGGCCAGGAATACAGTTTGAGACTTAGTAAAATGAATTAGTCTTTATGTGAAAGAACCTCGGTTATCCACATATATATTTTGAATCTCTAAAACAGTTATGCCATATGACTATAGTCCCCAGTTTTATTTGTTCATGGACACGTAATACTTTTAAACCTTTACAAAGTTATTGGAACCAGCTCCCAAGGTAATAATCTCCATGGGTGAGAAATAATTAAGAAAAGAATAATTTATAATATTACCCCTAGGAAAAAAAAGTAATCTGTAATTAAGAATAAATAATTTACCATTTAAGTAAAATATAGTTTTCTAGCATATTTAATAACTGGAGCCATGTTAACCAGGTGATTTTGCTTTGGAGTCCTACTTCAATGAGCAAGTCCCACTTCTTGCCTCCCATAGAACTTTCTCAAGAGTCTTGGCCTCTCTGAAAGCCACAATTAGTTATTCTCTACCCAAGTGGTCATTTAAAAGCCTGCTAAAGTACTGTAATTAGTTTAGAAACAAGTTTATTTACTTGTTTGCATATGTTAGTAATGAATTAAAGGGGCAGCAGAGAAGTCCCAATAGTTAACAGCATTTGCTGTCCTCTGGACAACAAAAGGTGAGTCCTAGCAACCATTGAGTGGCTCACAATCACCTGTAACTCCACCTCCATGGGGTACAATACAGTGCCCTCTTCTGACCTCTGTACACACTGCTCTCTCCTTCTCTCTCTCTCTCACACACACACATACACACACGTGAGTGCACACACGAATACACACATGCACACACACACAAATGGAAATAAACCTCTTAAAATATGGTAATGCAGTTAGCAAATCTCTTAAAATTGAAAGGAGGTATTTGGCCTAGGATCTGATTCAGTTTCATATTGGTTTGAAACCTTTTAGTTTGTAAATGTTTATGATACGTAATGATGCTATGACTTCATGGCTCTTGGCAAAATCAAGGTTAAATTAATGATTCTATTCAAGGATTATTTTAAGGAAGTCTCAGGATCTTTATTTTTATGCTGAAAATAAAACCAAACATTTTTAGGGCTCTTTATTCTGCACACATGGAGCCTTTTTAAGTCATATTACTTACTGTTTTATTTAATACATACACCTTGTGTCTGAAAACTGTTCTGAAAAACACAACCAAAATGAAGTTATTCCTAGTTCTCGCTAAATGAAGAAACCACTGGCTGTGTTGGAGCTCACTAATACAGGATGGAAGTGGGCACTGATGATGTAGTCTTCTGTTTCTTAAAGTTCCAACGTATCAGTTTATAGGAATGTGTATATTTCCCAGAATTCTGTGATCCCTTGAAAAGAGAACCAATGAAATTTCAACACGTCAAAGAACCTGCTCTGAAAACGGTCCGCAGACCATTTTAATCTGCTCTTTTCCCATTTACCTGTTCCAAGGCTGGAAAGTAAAACGATGTTTTAAAAGTTATAGACATTCACACAATCAGAAATGCTCACCTATCATGCCAGCCCTGCAGACTGCCCCTCTCTGCCTATGTGAGCATATCTAACTCTAAGAATCCCTGCAGGTAGTCTACTGAAGCAGGTTTATGAGCTACCCTGGAAAGTTCCAGTACATTAGACACTTTAGAGATCAAAATGTTCTTTTCAACACTGCAGATTCATTGGAGAATGAGAAAGAACATGCAAACATCCCCTTAGCTTCCAAAAGGCATTGGATGCTTTCAATAAACATTTGGATAGTTGTTTAACTTGTGGGGTTAAGTCCTTAACTTTTGTTTATTAAAAGATCTTGCACCAGAGTTTGGAAATATTTTCAAATTTATGTTATTATTTTTTAAGTGTGTGAGGTATGTGTGTATAAAGTTGCAGAAATCATTTGCCTCCTTCCACATTATGTGTCCTAGGGATTGAACTCAGGTCATTAGGCATGACAGCATGCGTCTTTAAAGACCTCATGAACCCTCTTGGCAGTCTCTTAAGGTTAATATTCTTTTAGAAACCATGTGAAGAATACTCTTTAACATATTTTTGGAGAGTTTAGATTACATCGTATTCATAAGCATCTTGCACAATGTCTATCATGCTGTGAAGATTCAGTCACTGTATTATCAAGAAACAGATTAATGAATTATTCCAGCAGTCAGTCACCATGACCCTACATGTTACCATTTTAATAGCAAGTGAATTGGAACCATATAGGATATTTGAATATTAGGTCATCTACCATCTAACACAAAGTTGTCAAATTTTGACCCACCCAGGAGGCACTGAAGATCTTCCTGTAGGATTTGAAACCTGTCAAATTCTGGCTAGCAGAAAAGGATGTAAGATATTTATGAAAGAATGCCTGGTTATCCCTCACCTGCCTAGACTATACCTGAGGCATGTAATGTTTTATTTCTGAAGGATTTGGCCCCCAAGCTGCCTATTCCCAAGGGAGGAAGGCCAGGGTATTAAGCTTGCACACTTTCCCAGGATACTATGATGTGAGAAGGCTAGTACCTCTTTATCATATAGGAACCAATAATCCGAGACCTGGATGGAAAGCTTTAAGATGTGAAGGAGCAAGTCTGACTTCGTCCCCTCCCCTCCTCTCTCTCGTCATGTCTTTCCCTACTGCACACCACTTCCACATCGCCTTGTTGTGCAGAGAGCACTAATAGCACTGATCTCATAGTACCATTAAGATCAAGTTAGATATATGTAGGAAAATGCCTTGAGTACTGAAACACTGCCCAAAGGCACAGCATTATTTTGTAGTTGCTTTTTTTTTCAATCTTTGCTGATGTGTTCTTATGCAGTAGTTACTTCTTTTGATCCCAAGAGAGGAGAGTCAGGTTTTTGAATGGGTGATCTCTAATCCATGGCCATGTCTTTGAGGATGCCCAAGGTTTTCTGAGCTGGAAAACAATTTTCCAGTCATCTTCTACTTCCACCAAAGCTGAACTCCAGCCATCAGATTTGGCAGTGAACTTCTTCACCCACTGAGACATTTGACTGGCCCCCCATTATTCTCTGTTAGAAGACTCTGAATGTAATTTAAGTGTGAGGATCATAAAGTTCACATCCTCATGAAAGTTCACTATGGGAAACAATAGTGTGTCTGCTCAGGATCCCTTTGACAGAACGCCCGAGGCATCCTCATTGTGCTAGTTTGTATGGAGGTATTTTTAAAGTCTGTGAACAACCTCAGCATTGAGCATGTCTCTGATGCTGACACTTTTATCTTGACAACGGTTTCATTTTTTTCTTCTATATTCAGTAGGACTTTTTTCTCTTCATGAATTTTCTTTTCAAAACGTTGAGCTATTATCAAGGTGCAGTAAACAAATCTCTTCTGCAAAGAGGGCCTGCTTCAAGCAGACCCTACCCTTCAGACAGCACAATGGAGCAAAACCCATTAATTATTGGTTTTTTTGACAGCGGAGGAAGGATTCTGACAAAGCCCACTTATGGAAAACCTACTGGCGCTAGCATCTCCTTCCTGTTTAGAGTGTATGACCCCAGAGAGCAACACAGACATGAAAGGTCTCTTTCTCTCTCTCTATTCCCTTTCTTATATTTAGATAGTGGTTTAAAAATAGATTAGAGAGCGATTCAATACTCCAGAGGGGCCTGCTTTCATATCAGAGCTCTTGAAAGTCTTCCAGATGCTTAACAGTTAGAATTGTACTTTCTCTATTGAATTCTGAAAATAATAGCAGCATTACTACAATGGTAGCCCTTCACTTCAGATTGACACTTGCCCAAAAATGTGTGGGGTTACTCTGCAGCATTAAATGGGTGCTGTTGATTGCAATGTTGAAACCAACAGGGAGACTATCCAACATTTGTATAATGAGAATAAATTGTCCCAATAGCCCAGAAGAATTTAATTGACAAAGTCAAATGCTCTTGAGTTACTGTCCGATAATGAAGCTCACAATGAAATACATGACATACACTAAAAATGTATGGACATGCCCAGGTGACGTAATCACAAACGCTGCTTTGGCCATCCTGTTGTTCTAGGATGTGGGTATCCCACTTCCTCATCACAACCTTTTTGGTACTTAAGGCATCAGTGAGGGCTGCAGAGCTGGCTCAGAAGCAAAGGGCATATGCCGCTGCTCTTCAGAGGACCAGAATTCTATCCCCAGCCCTCTGTCCAGGTACTCACAACTTCCTAACTTCCTGTAGGTACAGCTCCAGTAACTGATGCCCTCTTCTGGCCTCCATGGGTACCTGCATGCATGTGTACATACCTCCCCCACACTCAAATGCAGTACCTCGAAAAAAAGGCACAATGTTAAAAGAAAACATCACGTAACTCTTTAATTTATGTTGAGTTGATTTTTAGATATGGTGAAAGATTAACCTGTGTGTGCATGCTTATAAGTTTGCGTGTGTTGAATGCTACTGTATGTTCGTGTTCCTATGGGTTTATCATATTGTGAATCCATCAAGGGATAAATACACTAATAAGGTCAGAGCCTTCATGATATAATTGTCTCTGGGAGTATTTCCAAATCATTCACAGAAATGTACTCAGGTCTTCAGGGAATTATTAATCTAATTAAGTTCACAATCAAGATTAACCATTCCTGTTGTAACTCCATACAGATTTTATAATTATTTTGCTTGCTTGTTTCTGACATTTTGTATATTGACATTTTGATTGATATTGGGTTACATTGGTAGATCACTTTCTGTTGTGTAGCCTTTGGCTTATAGTTAAAGATAGTTATTGAATTAGCTTCTCTTGGAAATGCTGACGAGATCTCTCTTCACTCTATACTGGGGATTGATGATGATGTACTAAAGAAAGGATTCCACCAAAGTACAACTTGGTGAACCAACGTGTTTATTGTGCTTGCAGGAGCATGGATGAGGGGGCTTTATGGGAGCATGGGTTGTGAGTGCTTAGAGGAGTATGAGGGACTCAAAAATATCTATACCACAACAAAATCCCCTCCTATGGTAGATGATGCCTTCCTGGAAACTGCACTGGGAGTTCTACCTTGAGATGACATTATGAATTCACTATCCATTCTGGGTATAATCTAATATTTCCCAAGATCACTTGTAGCTTAACTGTGGTTGGAGGAAGGAATTGTGTGAAGCTCCTGTGAGGGTCCTTTGACAATACCCCCACATTAGAAAGTATCAATTCTTTCATTGCTAGGATCCATTGTATTTGCTTATTTCATTGACTACCAAGCCAAGGTTTTATTTTCTCCATGATGCCTCTAGAGTAATCACTGTGTGCCCTAAAGAATAGCCGCACTAGAACAGTCACATATCGTAGTCTTGGAAAAATGTAGAGATTAGAAGATTCTTGCTCATGCTGCAACGATGATGTGCGAGATAAAGCCTTTGTCAGCAAGACTTCATCATCCGAGAATATACATAGTCTTCAGTCGCCACGTGGTGATGAGAAAAGTGTGATACCTGTCTGTGTAAAATTAATTCCAATGAATACAATTAAAAATAGCAAAAGTTTCACTAATATCTCATTTTCTTTAATTAAAAATATGTTCTTTGTCTTGCTATAAATAATTTAGGTCGTTAACAGTAAGTTCACAGTTAGCTTGTTTCTCGTACATAGTTTAGACTTTATAAAGATTTATAATACTCGCCATTTGCTCTTAATTTTCCATGACATGCTGCCACATACGTCTATACACATAGATATGCACTTACACGAACTAAAATTTGAAGCAAAAAGAAAAAAATGCCACACTTATTAATGACTGTTTAGAACTGAAGGATTGAGGAGGGGTAGACTATTGTTTACTCAGGAGGCAATGATCTTGAACTTTCTTTGGTCCTCATAGTAGGAACACATTGCCCACCTCTATATCCAACCTAATATCTGTGACTTTTTTGAAGTAATGAAGCCTTTTTTGAATGTAATAACAGCCACTAGTTTCTGCAGAAACATAAAAGTAACTGAGATACTCTTAGTTCTGGAAAGCAAATCCCTCATGTTCTCAATGACATTTCTCCTTCTGATGAAGTTGCCCTCTTTCTCTCTCCTGCTTTTTCCTCTCTTTTCTTTTCTTCCCTCTCCAACTCTCATGTATTATTACTTCTTAAAAATAAAAGGAACTTTTGTGAAGAAGAAGAAGAAGACTTAGAAATAACTTCTGCTATATTTGATTTGTTGATACGGTTTAGACATCCAATTTAATGCCTTAATTCATGTTCTCTAGAAAGAGCTGGGTTCAGGGATCCAGAGTAATGGGATTAGTTGAGGGGATTTCCACAGAGAAGACATAAGTAAGGGGCTAATAAGAGTTATGAGGAAGGGGCTAAGAGTTGAGGGTGTGCCTGGCAAGACCAGCCAAGTGAATCTCAGTGCGGTTCTTGGGTCAGCATTTGAGCTCCAAAGGGGACTATGCAAAATTGTGAATTTTCAGATCAAAATTGGCTCTGATCCACCAGGGACTCATGAGCATAAATTATCCTGAAGCAGCATCCCACCTTAAGGCAGGAGGTTGACCTGTTTCCTGCACACTTTGACCAGCCCACCAGTTATGAGCAATTGGAGCTACTGGAAGCAATTGTTTAGAGAAGCTGAACAGCTGTGAACCGTTAGATAAACTCTTGAGAGATTAGGACCTGGTGCTCTGGTCTGATAAAAAGGATCCAATTCCTAGTTGATTTGAAATCAAGTGGTTTTGGTCTCACTCCATTTTTTGGTTCTCATAAAGCATCATGCATAGGATGGCTCTCATTTACATACTCTTTGTAGTGTTCTGATCACTGTGAATTTGAGGAAGAGATTTGAGGGTAGTGAAAAAATTCAGTCTTACACCAGAATGAAAAGAATTATGTATTGGGTAAACTGTAATGAAGGAACAGCTGAGCAGTAATTAAACAACAAATTAGCATAGTGGGAGGTAGAAGTCTCAACTTCAGAGAAACACTTCTTGGGTTAGGGTGAGTTTTTTGTACATAATCTCTTGGTACATAATTCATGCACCTGAATAAGGAAAGTAGAGATAGACCCGGGTTGAGTGCTGGGAAGATAGGGTGAGTCATTATCATGTGACTTCCTATGTCGTGAAAATAAGGGTCCTGTAATTAGAGGCAATCTTGGGATCTCAAACCACAGTCCTGGCCAAAGGTTGAGAGTGGAGTTAGGTTATAACACTTGTCACTTGTGTTGATTTTTGTTTGTTTTTGCCAATGTAACACAATCTTGGGCCATATGGGAAGAAGGAAACTAACTCATTTAAGAAAATACTTCCATCAGATTTCCTGTAGGCAAGTCTTTAGAGCATTTTCTTCATTGATGATTGACGTGGGAGAGCCCAGCTGACTGTGGACAATACAACCAATGTGCAGGTGGCACTGCGCGTATAAGAAAGCAGGCTAAACAAGGCATGAGGAGTAGGCTAGTAAGCTGGGTTCCTCCATGGCCTTTCCTTCAGTTCCTGCCTTATGGATTTTGGTGGTTAAAAGGAAAATGGCCCCCAAAGGAAGTGGCTATTAGGAGGTATAGTCTTGTTGGAAGAAGTGTGTCATTGTTGGGTTGGGCTTTAAGGTCTTTTTTGCTCAAGCTTCCCTTAGAGTGACTGTCATTTGACTTCCTGTTGCCTGAAAGGTGTAACACTCTCACTGCACCACACTGGCCTGCATGCCACCATGCTCCCTGCCATGATGATAATGGACTGAATTTCTGAAACTGTAAGCAAGCCACCCCAAGTAGATGTTTTCTTTGTAAGAGTTTCCATGGTTATGATGTCTTTTACAGTCATGAAAACCCTAACTGAAGCAAAAGTTGGTACCAGGGACTGAGATATTCCTGTGATAGGCCTGAATATGTTTTTGTTTGGAGTAATATGGACTGTGGTACTATATATTAGAAAAGCAGAGATTTTGATGGGGATTGCATTGAATCTGTAAATTGCTTTTGGTAAGATTGCCATTTTTACGATGTTGATCCTTAGTCATCAGAGAAATACAGATCAAAACAACTCTGAGACTCCATCTTATACCTGTAAGAATGACCAAGATCAAAAACACTGAAGACAACTTATGCTGGAGAG
>LOJH01017972.1:0-22008 GCA_001685095.1 Ellobius talpinus
CAGAACAGTATAGTTGGCTTTTTTCCTTCTAGAAAATTTGACTCCTATCAATTATCTTTACCTTCTGAGAAACTTGATATAAGGTTAAAGTGTGTTTAGAATATTTTTTGCAAAAACCTGTATTATAGGCAAACAGTATGTTTGTTTGACAGCAAAGAATTTAAGCATAGCTTAAAGTATGCTTAAATTTTCAAAAATCTAGTAAAATTGATACAGATCTGTAGCAGCCATATTCATCATCACATTTCCTTAGTCTCTGTAAGAGACAGACATGAACATATTCCATTTTCCTCAACAACTGTATGAAGTCAACATGCATGGATTTGAAGGAGCAGATGATTGTAAAGTAGCCACACTGGAATACTTAACCAATATCTATCAACCTGATTCTCAAAAAAGACGATTCCTCCTTTCAAAGAACATGAGGAATAAATTGATTTTTAAAAGAATATATTATGGTTTAAGTAATAAAATATCTTCCTGGAATGCACAGGGTCCTGGGTTCAATCCCCCAACATTATGCCCGCTTATAAAGAACAAATAAGCATCTGAGCCTCAATACACCTTACTGATTCATGACTTCATGCCCAGCTTTTATGTTCATACTAGGAATATGAACTCTGTACACCATTTGAGACCTGAAGTTAAAAACTCACCCATTAGATTCAAGCCTTTTTTTGTTCAAAGTGTAGTACTAGAATGGCTTTCCCACATGGCTGAGCACACAGATGGTACAGTACGTGCAAGTTCAGTGCAATTCCTCCATGGGGGTAGCAAGTGACCCTGTCATCCATCACTTAAGGGCTGTCCATCTACAGAAGGACCAAGTCTATGCCATGTAGAGGTGTTGAGAATATCCAGAAATGGTCTTCTCAAATCCAATACTGAGGATGGGGTAAAAAGCAAGTCATTGCTCACAGTGATGGTGCTCATCAATTTCACCCAGGCTATCCACAACTGAGTCTTCTCATACTTACAATGAGCTTTCAAGAAAAAGTACTGTGACTTCTGTTTCATGTTTTCCAGCATTCTTCAATGTCAGATATTGTTATAAATGTGTAGGGTAGAGCTATGGTAACCCTAACAAAAGATTTTCAGAGTTGAAAATAAGAAGACTTACAAAAAGGTGAATTCAATCAAGCTCCTGCTTCCTTCATGATCTTCCCAAGTCCAAGGGGTTTCCACCTCTATTCTGATACATTCTTTAAGAAAGTTGGACTTATTAGCATTTTTGAGGTTCTGTATAATCCTTATAACATTTGGTTTCTCATATTGTTTTCCAAAATTTAAAGAGGTTTCCAAGGGAACAAGCATCCTAATGCAAGGTAATAGAGAGTTCAGAGCACCAAGGGTCAGCATGGAGAAGCATCGTGAGATTGTCTGAATTGCAAGGGTAGCCACACTCATTGCGTTCTGCTAATGCCTTGGCAGGTGATAACTTCCGGTGGGATAACCTTCCGTGACCAGTTATGGCATAAAGAGTGCTTTCTGTGCAGCGGCTGCAGGAAGGAGCTTTGTGAGGAGGCATTTATGTCCAGGGATGATTTCCCATTCTGCTTGGATTGCTACAACCATCTTTACACAAAAAAGTGTGCAGCCTGCACCAAACCCATCCCAGGTAAGTGCTTCAGCTCATCATGATTCTACCATGATCTGGTTAGAACTATGTAAAATGCTACCTAGTTAATTTAGGAAATGCAAATAAAAACATATTTTTATCTACTACATTTCCTTTTGAGATAAACACAAAAAGATATTCATTTATAAATTTGAATTTTACATGGGCCCCTCAAGGAAATGACAGGATACAATTTTGGTTTGTACATTGTAAAAAGTAAATACTTAACCTAATGGTATGGTTTCTAAGTACAGTCATAGTCCAAGGAAGGAAAATGGGTAAGCTAGAAGGCCAGAGAAGGCCCCAGTAAGGAAGCCCAATTTGAGACTCAAGAATTGAGAGGACAGAGGACTATTACAGAATCAGAATCCTACTTAATTCCAACAAAAGTCAAACAGATTTAAAACACAAAAGGTTTTAATTAAACTATTCTATAAAATAGCCAAAGCTGTAATTAGAGTAACATTGAACAGGAATTAATTTAATTTCTTTTTAAAGATGCTTTAAACAAACATATTACTGCCTTCTCTGTACTCACTGGCAGCAACTTGATTATGAAAGAAAACAATATAGTGTTCAACTAAAGAAATAAAGTGCATGAGACATGGTTTGAAAAATAACATAGGTGACAAATCAATCCATGCTAAGCAGCTTCTCGCAGGGTTGGAGCAGCATGTTGTGTTTTCCTCAGAACCGTCTCTAAAGCATTAATCCTGTTGTAAAGATGCGGAAGCCAGCATGGGACTTGGAAAACTCAGAAACTGTTCTTCCAGGCAACTTATTGTCATTAACAATGTGACAGATCTGTATTTCCACTATCTGTCCTCAATATTCTTAGTTCATATGTCATTTTTAGCTCAGTTTGTGTAACACCAAATTAAAGGTTATTTATTCCCTTTCTTCCCATTCCTCCTCTGATCTCACATATTGCAATCTCTCTCTCTCTCTTTCTCTCTCTCTCTCTCTCTCTCTCTCTCGGAGTGTGTATGTTGGATCTACATGAATTTTCTAATGAAGGAAAATATTTTCTCTGCTAAGGTAAACTTGAAGGATTTCTGCCTATTTGCAATGGGAGGAAGTGGTCTTCCTTATTTATTATTGAAGCACAATCCTGTTTGTCTACCCAGGGGGGCACCATATTTTTTAGATCTACACTGGTCCATAGATTGCGTTTGGCTAACAGGCAGGTTTTACTTGGCCAATATTTAATTTACAGGGTTAGGGAGGAGACTAATATGAAAGCCATCGTTGCAACTAAAAGCATAGTGAGAGCTTGCCACAGATGGTCTGACTGCCTTCACATTCCCAAGTCACTCTCCCAAGCAGCAGGGTGGCTACCCTATTGCAGCAGCCAGGTCTTCTCTGTTCCTAGCAAACCCTCTTTCTCTGTAATTCAACTATGTTACCTTTCTGGCTTTTACAAGGTTCCATGTTAACAGTTCCAGACTGTTGCGCTTCTCAGCATGTGTTTCTAACCACTCTGCTCTCCTATCTTCTGTTCATCTGGCAGCTCCTGCAAAGGGAGGCAGTTACCAGTTAGTTCCATCACCTTTAGTTAGAACCTGGGACGTCCTAAAGTTTAAACACATCAGACTCCAGAACCTGCTTAGGAAACTCTCCCATCACAGTCTGCTCTAATTTCACTTGAACTGAGCTAGAAAAGAAGGTCCTCTGATGAGGAAACTAAGAGGTTAAATAATTAAAAATATTTTTACAGCGCTTAAAGAATTCTAACAGCTAACAGGGATCTCATGGAACCTACACAAGCCCTGACCTTAATGGGGTTTAGTTCTGATCCATCACAGACCCATTTGCCTAAATGGTATTTCTGTAAATGTTTCATCAGCCAACTGCACCAAGCTTCGTTCAGTATAGACAGAAAGCAACAGTTTTACACAAAAACATAAAAAGCCAGACCCCAAGTTAATCTAAATGTGACAGTGTTTATGTGAGAGGAGTACATTGAAAGAAATTTCTAAGGATTGTCTTAAGACTGAAATGCCTGCAAAAACTGCCAGCTCATTCTTATATTTCTTAAATACATCTGAAGCCCCAAAGTAAAGCTTCTTTAAAATGAACTGTCTGGGTTAACACAACAGGGAATCCTGGGAATGCTATGTGTTTATCTTCAGAAGTTGTGAATTCATGCAATCACTTAACTGTCTTAGGAGTCTTACACGGAAGTTCAAGATCGGGAAACTTACTGTACCTTGTGGTGACTACAGTGGGTAATAATGCATTACATCATCGAAAATTTATAAAAGCCTGAATTTTAAAAGATGTATCTGAAGTAATTCATGTTAACTAGATTGATTTAGGTATTCCAACGTAGTTGCATATATCATGACATCATGCTACATACTGCAAATATATACAATAAAAAACCAGTATTTTAAGAGAAGCTACTTCTATTAGGATGCTTTTAGAATATATAGTACCTATGTTAACTAACTCTGCCTAGAGCTGGCTTAATGTAATTTGCTGATACTAGTACAATGAATTGACTTCATTTGGACTGATTACAGATATAACTATGATTTTCTTTATTTCAGTTTTATTTTTAATTAAAATATAATTATATCACTTCTTCCCTCTACTTTCCTTCCTTCATCCCTTCCCATTTCTCCTTCTCAGGCTCCTCCCATTTTCCTCCTCATTCTCAATTGGATACTCTCTTTTCTTTTGATTATTGTTGCAACATATGCACACATGCAAATATACAATAAATATAGTCTACTGAGTAGAGCATAGTCTGTTTTTGTTGTTTTGTGCATACGTTTTCAGAGATGACTACTTTGTACTGTATAACCAATTAGGGTAGGAATCCCTGGGAAAGGCTAATTCTCCCTTTCTTGGCAGTCATTAGTTACTTGTGGTTCGTTGTCTAGGCATTGGAACCAGCGAGATCTTTTATTCCTTCAGGTCTTATTAATGCAGCTATTTCTAATCTCAGTCACTCCACAGTCCTCTGCCTTTTACAATCTTTCCATCCCCTTTTCAAAGACGACCACTGAGATTTAAAGTGCAGGATCTATGTTGTACATGTAACTGTTGAGGCTGGGCTGATCTCCACATCTTGTCCAGTTGTGGTTTGCTGCAATGGCCTCCATTTGCTATAAAGAGAAGCTTCTTTGATAAGAGATGGAAGTACACTTATTTGTGAGTATAATACTTAGAATGTATAACAAACAACATTTATCTCTCCCTTTTTAAGATGTTCACTACCTCTTGAACTATCCGAGATAGATGAAGTAGCTTGACTTAGTGAAAGTGCTCTGAACTTGGCATTAACAGACCTGGGTTCTGCCTGTACTGCTAGCCGCCGTGTGACTATGGGTAAATACCTCCCCCTGGGAGCCTGCTCTTGCCATATCTACAAGGTGCCTGGAAAAGGATTGGCTTCCCTTCATTTCTTTTTATTTAGAGAAAATGGAGTTTCAAGCTCTAAAGTTTCTACAGAAGGGAGCACTAATGTTCCCAGGTATGTTCTTCACAAAGATAAAGTTAATTTAGTGAGGTTGATAGCACGGGCTGGGAAGCCAGACTGCAGAGTTTGAGTCAGATCTTGCCAGCTGGTGACCTTAGGTGAGTGGCTGAACTTCACTGTTCCTCGGTATATATTTGTCTACAAACTGAAGATGATGCTACTGTCTACTCTATGAAGGTTAGGTGAGAGCTATGTATATACATTCGGGCTTAGACTGAAGAGTGACAAACTTCAGAACTCAGCAAACTACCTTTTTACTGACTTTTCAGGTACAAATGAAGCTAGATGAAGTGGGTGTCAAGGATCAGTTTTCTTTCTTCCTCTTTTTTTTTCTTTTTGAGCCCTGGCTAGCCTGGAACTCAATATGTAGACTAGGCTGGCCTCGGACTCACATAGACTTGACTGCCCCTCAAGTACCTGGGATAAAGGATGTGCACTACCACACCCAGCAGCAGATCAGTTTCCTAAAAGACTTTGTTACTGTAAATGACCTTGTTGACCTAAATATGGAAACACAACCAAATTTGAAAAAATTTACAAAAACCTCAAGGGTTGGGCTAGACCTTAGTATCCTACTGCTATATGCTTTCATTTTTCTTCTTTGTTAAACTCTATATTTACTTTTGCCACTTGTATGTGGATTGCTAGTAAAATTGAGAATAACTCATAAGTATCAAAGTCCTACCCATTCAATAGTTAGTTTTATTGAGAAAGATTATTTATGTACATATAAAACCTTATTCTTAAACTTATTAAAACTTAAGAGGATAATTAATTGGTAAATGATAATTAGTTAGTGTTTCTATTTCTGTAATAAAATACCATGACTAAAGAACAAATTATGGAGGAAAAAGTTTATTTAAATTATGCTTCCATATCACTGTTTATCACTGAAGGAAGTCAGAACAGGAACTCTAGAATGGAAGGAACCTGGAGGCAGGAGCTGATGCAGAGGCCATGGATTGGTGCTGCTTACTGGTTTGCTCCTCATGGCTTGCTCAGTCTGCTTTCCTATAGAACTCAGGACCACCAGCCCAGGGATGGCTACACCCATAATGGGTAGGGCCCTCACTTACAAGTCACTAAGTAAGAAAATGCCTCCACAGTCTTGCCTATAGCTGGTCTTTGTGGAGGCAGCATTTGAAGTTCCTTCCTCTCTGAAGACTCTAGCTTGTGTCAAGGTGACATAAAACCAGACAGGACTAGTTTACTCTAGTTGTAAGATAATAATGACACTATCATGGATACATAAACTATATGTTTAATAAAGAAAAAGGAAGTAGGATCTTGTTTACTTTATGAGCCAAACTCTGTATAAAGACAGAAAGATAGCTCAGTGGTTAAAAGAGCTTCAATCATGAGGACCAGAGTTCAGATCCCAGCATCCACACTGCATAACTCACACCCACTTGTAAATTCAGCTCCAGTGGTTCTGACACCCTTGTCTGACATACTCGGGGACCCGTGCACAAACAGAAAGACACATATATAAACATTTTAAATGAAAAAAGATGTTAGATAAAAATCTGTTATCACTTTCAGAGAAGTTATCTGAAGTAGATTCATAGTCATGCCTTGATATTCTTTATCTCATAAGAGAATTGGGCAGTGTATGTGGGGTCAGCACAGGAAATACTTTCCTCACTCCAGAGGTGATAAGCAAGGCACTAGTAACCCATAACATGAACACTCCTTGTCCACTTGTCAAATGCAATGAATGGAGCCAACCTGTAACATCCGATCACTTCTCAGCTTCTGGAACTTTTCTTTTTCCTACGGCTACTCAGCATATTTTTGTTGAACTGCATCCTGAAGCTATATTAGACAGGCAGAGGTCAGTGCTTTAGTGAGTGCTTTAAGAAGTAACTTAGCTCAAGTAAAGACAAAGTTAAAGTGATGGGGGCTGAAGGCCTTCTTGGAATTTATCTTTGAGTAAGGCGAGCAGGTAGCTAGAGTGACGAGATTCCTCCATTTACACTAGAACTCTGAACTGAAGCTGCTGCCGAGCAAGGCACTAAACTTGTTAATGGAGAATAGCTCTATGAAAGTCTGGAAGAAATTCTCAACTTGGTCTTTGGAAAATTGTGCCTCAAATCTCCCCAAATAAGATTTACTCCAAGTAAAATGAAGCATGGGGAAATGAGGAAAAAGGAAAATTGAAGTCACTAGAACATCAAGCCCCAAGCTCAGAAGTATACATTTCTTTTATTATGTTCTCAATTTACAGCTAAGAAGACTTGCTCACATGGAGAGAGAGGCAAATGCATACATGTTTGTACATTGTGGGTTTCTATCTTCCCACGGCACACTGCTTTCCTGACTCTTGTAGCTTTCATCTGCCTCTGTCCCAAAACAATAGAAAAAAACACAATGCATATCAAGATTTATTTTACTTCCTTATATTACAGCATAATTGAGCTAGGAATCTTATATGGCTGAAGTTCTCAGCTGGACATAAGGCCAGAGGGCCACACCCTATGGAGTTATATGTGTCCACATCGTCTTGCTAACCACTCTATTCAATAGTTTCTAGCTGACTTCTCAATCTGTTCATTGAAAAGAATGGATTACTCTTTGCCTCCAATTCCTTTCCAGGTCTCAGAGGTGCCAAGTTCATCTGCTTTCAAGACCGCCAGTGGCACAGTGAGTGCTTCAATTGTGGGAAGTGCTCTGTCTCCTTGGTGGGAGAAGGATTCTTGACTGAGAACATGGAAATCTTCTGCCACAAGTGTGGCTCTGGGACAGACGCTGACGCGTAGGAAGAGGCAGTCTCTCCCAGACCTGAAACCCACTTTGCCTTTGCTCTCACTAAAAGGGGAACTCGGTGGCAGTAATACTCTTCATTTATATTTTAGAAAGCAGTTTAGTGCAGGGTATATAGCAGGAAAAGGCTAGGCTAGTATACTTTATAATTGAACTCTATAATAAGAAACACACAAAACACAGTCTAATAGGAAAATGAATTACTAAACCACAAAGCTCTATCTCCTTGCAAAATACTGCACTCTGCTGTTAGAAACATGGGATAATACCTCTTCATTATTGAGAATATGGCCTATATTTAGTAATTGTGAATATTGCTGAGGAAAGACATTTTTCAAAACTACAGAAGGAAAACAAGATCCAATTGAGAAGTATACAAGAGACAAATGTTTGCATTTTAAACTAGCTGGTTTTATGTGGCACGGTAGACTGAATATGAATAGTGGAAGAACAGGATTTATGAAAAATCAATTAGTAACCATCACACCTAGAACCTTATCATTTTAGAATCATTCTTTGTTCGCAAGTACTGAATAAGAGCTGAGAAACAAAGCTGCGGATTTTTCTCGTACACAAGGCTTCCACCACAACTATGGTATTTTTATATTTAGATACAAAGGCCATCATCCTTAACTGGGCAGAGCCAAGCATGGATTTTCATCAGATTTAGATTACAGATTCAAATACATTTTAGATTAGTTGTATTTTCAAAGCCTACACGGCTTTTCTAAATGTTTACAGATTTCATCTATTCTTTTAAATGAATTTAATCAAAATAATTGTTGATCCCAAAGGCAAACATTTAAAGTAAATGAATTATTAGATTTTCACTCATGAAAATGAATGATAGGGATCAGTTCAATGTTAGAACACAAGTTTCATCCAGATAGCTAAGGCATAATGGAATGCATAATTATTTCTAAGCCTTATACATTTTGGCTTTGAAAACTATATAGATAACTAATGGTCAAACATAAAAGTGGACTAAAAGGCAAACTAGTAAAAGTAATAACTTACAAATAATACTTCACTATTGATAACTCAGGACCTGCAAACAAACACAATGTAAGAAAGTGGGAGGCAGAAAAGCCCTCCTCAGTTCTTTCATGATTTAATCACCCCCTGCTCTGAAGCCAACAAACCCCAGAGCTCCAGTCAGTGTATGACCAGAACTTCCAAACCCTAAGCAGTCAATCCAGAAATCAACATTTATTCTGTCAATAAAGAAGTTTTAGTGGGAATTCTGCCATGATATGATGGCATGACACATGATACATAAAAAACCCTTGTTTCAAGCACCACTCAATCATCATTAAATGAAATTGCTTAGGTAAAATTAAGCATGCTGATTATTCTGTGATCTAGAAAATAATTCACTCACAACTGTAAAAATCTAAATTCTTCAAAATTTAAATAGATACACAAGATATGGTATTGTCTCCGTTAACCAATTACAGATAATCATGTAGCACATGATAGTTCCTTATTAAACAATTAAATAAATCATGTGTTTGTTATGGTACATGGGAATGAATAGGGTAAGGGTTGCATTTAAAGTTTTTATGGTACTAGAGTTCAAACCCAGGACCTTACACATGCAGTGCAAGGTCCCTACCACGGGGGTACATCTCTACCCTTTGCACTTAATCTTAGCAATTAAATGCATACAATCACTTTCTAGATAAGCATTTATTATTCTTTCTTAATTATAGTTCATAAATATATAGAAATAGTTACCAATTCTTGTATTGCTTAGTAACCAATTATATATCTAATGTGTGTTGCCCAGAGTTAAAGGTCATGCTTCTGGGACTTTGAGGTGGTGAGAGGGCAGATCTAGGTTCAAAAATATGACAGTCTCACCTCAAAGACCCTTCTGTGATGCATAAGGAAAACGCCACTGAAGATACAGCGTTCATATGAAAAACAACTAAGAAAGACTTCTACCCAATGACTCACACAAAGACAACTGTGGGAAAAACATGGATGACTTATTTGATTTACAAATGGAAAATTATCTTTACTGGCTTATTAAAAAAATGGGATGGGCTGCCTCAGTAAGCAGTGGACATTCATGATGCAGGATGACATCTGCATGGGCAGGGAAGTAGTTAGAAGCAAGACTTTCACCAGATGGCTTGGAAGTTGCAGAGATGCTGTGCTATATAGAGCAGGGAGAAATGATATTACCACAAGTAAAAGTCAGAGGAAGGGGAAAATGAACTGTCAGGATCAAAGGTACAGATGTATATATAAGAGGTCATGGAAGTTGCCAGTGTTCTTGGCTAGCACAGACAGGAAAAAGCTACTACAGTGTTCAAGGACAGTTATAGCTACATGTATACTGTGTGTAATAGGCCCAGAGTGCACAGGAGTTCCCCAGGTGTTTCCCACTATTCCTCGTGTGCATGGTGACTGGTGAAAGTGAGAGAACAAGCAGAAGTTCAAACTCAGGGCTGTGTTGGCTGATGAGGTGAGTGTACATGTCAACCATTCAAGATACTCGACATTGTCATATTTGGGGTTGAAGTTGATAAAACAGAATTTTCTTCTGTTAAGGAAGATGGGTAGGATGTCAAAGGGCTCAAGTTTTAATTAACAAAACCATTAAAAACTTTGACTGAGATAAATTAGCACCAGTGGATAACTGAGACATGATCATATCACAAATCGTGGTTCACAGCTCAGCCGTTATGGCTTTAGGAACATCACATTGTACACTGCAATAGAAGAGGTCTGGAATGGTGAAAAATGTGTGCCTCTGAGCACAAGTGACCTTCATCAAAAACCACTGCAGAATACCAACATGAAAAATCAGCCTCAAAACATTTTTGATGTTGGTAATATCACTTTTTAATGTGAGTGTAAAAGTACTTTGTAAAGTACTTGACATGCTGACATAGTTAATGTGTTAAATTTAAAAATGACTGTTACACTATGATATGGTTATATTTAACTGAGAATAGAAATTATTCTCTAATGTTTTAATGGCTATTTCATATCTGCAACTGCCATAACACAGATTTTTATTTTACAAATGGTGGTTTTCAGAAGCTTCTTATATTGAATAAATGTATACTTCACATGGTAGATATTTTTGAAATGGATTTTGGGGATTTTTGACATTAGCTGTAAACACAACATATAGAATAATTTCTTTAGAATTTCTACTTCTATTTCATGCTTCTTGCCTTATCATTTTTACAATATATAATTTGCTACATTCGGGTATCATCTCAAGGCACAGATAGAAAAATACCTTAGCTAAGTATTGATCTGAATGGGATGCCTCTACTGCTAAATAAACTATGTGCTGCCTGACTCTTTTTTACGGTAGTCATATTTACAAGATTAGTAAATTAAAAAAATATTTCTAATTACTCTCTCTGAGACCAGGAGAAGAGTTCCCTTTATATTTTACTGCCATAGCTCAGAGTCTTTTGCTAATTTTTTCTGAGTCAAAGGAAATGTTGAAACTGTTGGTAATTTTAGGCTTTTATCTATTTTATTAAAATCAAAGTTATTGTAACACAATACTTTTTCAAATCCACACTGTTTCACTGTATAATTACTCTAGAAAATAAATTTGTTTAGTAATTGAACAAATAAATATTTGGGAAAATGCCTCTAAATAGATGTTTAAAGTTTTTCTTTGAAATAATAATTTTGAAAGGTCATGTTGATTGTGACCCCTGAAGGGACAGGAAGATAAGTGGGACTGGAATGTATGATGTGAAGTCCACAAAGAACCAATAAAAGGAAGGAAGGAAAGAAGGAAGGAAAGAGAAAAAGAAAGAGAAAAAGAGAAAGAAGTAAGAAGGGAGGAAGTAATAAAGAGAAAGAAAAGAAAGAGAAGAAAGAAAGGAAAGAAAGAGAGAAAAAGAAAGAAAAAGGAAGAAAAGAAAGGAGAAAAGTCATGTTATTTGTATGTATATATGAAAGTTAAAACTTATGTCTTATGTCTTCAAGTATTGTTTCTTCAACTAGACTCAATCTATCCATGGATATTATTGGAGCTAGGAACACTGCCTTCATCCTCAACTTTTCCCCAAAAGGAACACTGAACCTTTAGATCTCATTTAAGTACCAGGAACACACCGTATAGTGTCACCATCAAGAAATGTGTGGGAGCTGAAGAGTTGATTCAGTCATTAGAAGCCCATTCTACTCTTGGAGAGGATCAGAGTTGGCATCTCACAAGGAAGTCTAGTTCCTCATCAGCAACTATAACTCAAGCTCCAGGGGGGATCCAGTGCCTCTAACCTCTGCAAGCACTTGCACTCCAATGAGCACACACACACACACAAACACACACACAATATTAAAAAATCATTTTTAGAAAGTTAAAAGAATGGATGAGTACAGTGGGAATTCCTGTAATCCGGAGAAAGGATAGAGAAGGAAAATTGGAGACCAGAGCATTGAAGCTTGGCTGAGAACACAGTAAGACATGGTTCAAATGAGGAAAGCATTGTCACAAAACTTTGAGTTCTTCACTGATCCCTATAAGACTTAAGAAAGTATACCACAAGGGCAGATGTTAACTCAGAAATTACAAAATCTGAATTTTATATAAGTTATATATTACCAACACAACAGAAAGATGCCGTAGATGGTAAAGAAGATGGTAAGACTCTTCCTTTCAACCATACAAATTTCTTATCAGTTAGAAGTATTGTGTGCTGATATCTTATCTATTATATCAAAAGCAGAGTTATATGGATAACACAAACATTGGTAAAACTTGGTTCCATCCATATTTTTAAGAGACTATATAAATACACACCACCACCTAGGCAGCCATGTGCCTTCTTAGATGGCCCAAAAACTGCATCCAGAAATAGAGAAAATCCTTATTAAAACAATTCTAACCTTTTCTCGTTGACAAGCTTTAGAGTCAGGTATACTCCTGAACAATGAAGGTAGATGAGTTATTTCTAAACTTGGGAATCATAAAGAGGAAAAAGCAAGCACAAAGTTTGAGCATATTAAAGAAAAGTCAGTTTGTGTGTATCCGCAGTGACAAGACTGGATACATCTGTGGCTGGGAAAATGATCAACACACTTTGATAGAATTATAGCTCACATGAGAGGAAATGAGAATGCAGGTAAAGTATTTTCCCATCAATGGACATGAATTTATGGAGCAGATGTCTATAAAAGTTGTTTGAGTAACATTAATGAGCTCAACAGACATCCCCACAGTGACACAGAGACATTAAATGCTGGTTCTACCTCATTCAGAAAGAAAACTTGAGTTTGATGTGGGTGGAAGGGTGCATATGGAATGCAGTAGTT
The DNA here is from genome assembly GCA_001685095.1 of Ellobius talpinus. Taxonomy (NCBI): domain Eukaryota; kingdom Metazoa; phylum Chordata; class Mammalia; order Rodentia; family Cricetidae; genus Ellobius; species Ellobius talpinus. The sequence goes on from LOJH01017972.1 coordinate 13,167, forward strand.
TTCTATTTAAATGCTTGGTTGTGTCTGCAATGTCATTGACCAGACTTTCCTGGCAGCTCCATCCTAAGGTCTTGGGCAGAGAATGAATAAAGGAGTGTGGACAAAGGGTTAGTAGGAGGAAAAGGAGAGTGGTGGTTTAAAAATGGCATTCTTAAAAATGTAGGCTAAACTTGAACTTCAGTGAATACTGTTTTTTAAATAATATAGTAAAAATCCACCATAATTGCATGAAATTCAAAGGAACCAAATTATATAAACAAAAAGTTAATAATATTTTAGGATCGTTACCTACATTTTAATATCTCTTTCCTTTCCATGGAAATCCCTCATATACCACCAGCATCTTAAACTGATTTATGAGAGCGTAGAGCTAAATATGCTCAACATACATATTGATACTGTCTTATATGAAACTGTCCTCGTGTGTTACCATGTACAATAAATACATACAAGAATAGATGAATGTAGAACAAAAACTGGTTCATGGTGATGATGGCATTATTTTGCAAAACTAGTAGAAATAATTTCTTTGTACACTTAAAGTGAATAAACTCTATGGTATATAAACTATATCAATAAAGCTTTTTAAAAAATACCTGTCTCCATTTTCCTTCCATAAATAACCCAGTTAACCCCACAACATCTCAGCAGTTCCCTGGAATCTCTTCTGTAAGTCACCATTCCCCATTTCTGTTTCCCTGTCCCTGCTGAGTGCTGGATCATCTGTGTATTTGTATTTCATAAGATTAGCACTTGTGTAAATGTCCGACCCTTGGTTGACACCCAGTGAGTACACAATTTACTTGTAGTTGTGGAGGGCAAAGCCCATGATTAATGTGTAAGAACTTTTAGCCCTCCATGTCAATCATGCTGTATGGAGATGCTCATGTGAAAAGCAGTTAGATGGCAAATCTATTCCTACAACTTCAAATAATTGCTTAGAACCTTTCATTTTTGTGTTTCTGACCATGTGTCTTTGGATGCTTTTTCCAAACATCATTCACACGGATACCTGAAGATGTCTCTAGGACCTCAAGGTTTGATACACATAGACAGCTTTTAGATTAAACCAGACCATCTAAAATCAAGAATTGTTACATCATGTGATTAAAGATAACTGGAATTATAATTGTCCCTACTTACCTTAAACTCCAGCCTGGTTATCTTCTATTGTCAGTTTGACACAACCTAAAGTCACCTGGAAAGAGGAAACCTCTATTGAAGAATTGCCTCAAGCAGATCCGAATGTGGCCTTGCTTAGTCGTTGAATTGAGAGGGTCCAGTCCACTGTGGGCAGTACCAATGATTATCATGTGGGCCTGGACTACATAGGAAAGCTAGCTAAGAGAGAACCAGAGAGCAAGTCAGCAAGCAGTGTTCCTCCGTGAATTCTGTGTCAAGTGGCCTTCCTCCACGGTTTCTGTGTTAGTTCCTGCTTGAGTTTCTGCTCTGACATCCTTCAGTGATTAACTGTGACCTGGAAGTATAAGCTAAAATAAACCCTTTTCTCTCCAAGATTCTATCGCTTATGATGTTTCTCACAGAAATGCAAAGCAAACCAGAACAGATTGCAACATGTATTTACTGAGTCCCCCCAAAGCACACCCAATGCTTTTTTAATCCACTGGTGCATATGCAGACTTGAACATCTTAAATTTGATTGTCATGCTGGAACAGGATTCACTGACAAGACCTTCCTCTCATTCCCCCTCTCTAAGTTTTACCTGCTCCTACACCTCCAGCCTCCCATCCTCCTGTTCTGAATGTGCAGTGAGGCTTGAGGGTCGGACATTCAAATTATTCACATAATTACTTTGCCTGGCAAATTCCAGAAAGTAAACGGCTGATTGCTTTAGAAAGCCATTTCCTTCTCAGCACTTCAGCTGCCAAATGTTTCTGCAGTGAGTTCAACATGGAACCTCGAGGCTGAGAAACCCAAATCCAAAGTCTCAACACTGCAAGAAAGGAAACACGCTACATACGGGTACTTTCCACTTTTAGTCCTAGGTTTTTCAGAAAGTCTTTTCTCCCTCGTGTTATAACAGGCATATTTCCAGCTGCCAAGATAAAGCTGTTGCCACTTTGTAGGGAGAATGTCAAAGCTAATAACTACTCTAATTCTCAAATGTAAAAGACAAATAATAGCTTTGAATTTGTGACTGTGAGGGGGAGTAATCCTTCAAGTTCTCTGATATCTTCCATATATGAAATCATCACCTAACTTCCCCTCCATGTATACCTGATACAAACACAGGCATAGAGGCACAGGTAAGTTTGTCTTGGGTTCATCATTTGCTTCAAACCTCCTGAGTTGAGTATTCATCCACGGTGATATAAAAATACCCTGTATGCACTTTCCACATGTAATTCTTCCCTGACGATGCTTCTTAATTCATATTTGATCCTGGACCAATCTTGCCTTGCTGGTTCCCCTTTATCTCCATTATCTCACTTCCAAACTCCATCCCCTTTACAGCCCTCTTAGTGTTTTCCACACTGGAATGCACATTCTTGAGAATGGAATCTTTGCCTGTTCTGTCACCATCATATAAAGAATAAAGAGAACTATTTAGAATAATTATTGATTGTGCTGTTTTAGCTGTAAATTTTCCAGTATCCATGACTTCACCAGCCCTGGGTAGTTGGCTAGGTTTCCATTACCAGGCACCACTTCCCTTCTTGAGCAGACCTTAAGTCAACTGGAGATTGTGTGTTAGCACTGAGGTATGTGCCACCTCTGCATCCTCAGGGTTATTGTGCTCTGATGCTGGCTGCATTTACCTTGTTTTGTTTTGCTTTTAATTCTCAATTTTATATTTGAGATTATAATGTAGTTACATCATTTCCCCCTTCTCTTTCCTCACACCAAACCCTCCCATCTACCCTCCCTTGCTCTCTTTCAGATTCATGGCCTCCTTTTTTCGCTAACTGTTGGTATATACATGTATGTAAACTGGCTCCTATCACAGGAAAGGCCACTTCTAAACATCTTTGCACAAGTAGCAAAAGTTAACACATATTAAATAACATTGGTAGGAACAATGATATTGAACACTAAGTGATTTGCGATAAAGTTATTCCACTAAACCCAAGAGGTGTGCACTGTCATTAGTAGGAGGAGAAGCTGAAACAGAAAGGAGCTGTATTCATTCTCTATGTCCCCACAGCTGAATTAAAGAAAAGTCAGAATTTTAAGTCAGAAGGCCAAGGTGAAGAAGGCTGCTCTGTCTGGACATTATTACTCCCAAGACCGGAAAGAAAAAAATTAAAAATTAAATAGAAGCACATTTGCCCATATCACACACATCTCACTAATATTCAGAAATGGGGTGTGTTGATTTATGTATCTGGAATTAAGAGAAGTAATAAAACACATTAAACATTAATAAAAATAATTTTATTTTTTATTGTGAAAACTCATTTGTATTTCAGTTAGTGAGAAAATTATTTTACTCACACAAATCCTTTCCTTTCAGCTGGAGAGGGATTCAGTAAAGTCATGGTTTATTCTCTGAACTATCCACTAGATGGCAGAAAATTGTTACTGCCCAGAGGGAGGGCATGAACTGCATCAGCACAGGCTGGGTTCTAAACCCCAGCAACAGGCAAATAGCTCTTCACTCTACCCCTAGCAATGCTGCCCTTCCACAAATGTCATTTTAAAACAAACCACTACTTTTAAATTGGGAAAGAAATCAGAGGGTTTTCACGGCAATAAATATTAAGTACACGCCTACTAAGGATACTTTGTGGTACACAGTTTCGCCTTGCAGAATACCTGCAAATCCACGAGAAGGGGCCACAGGCGCTATCTATCCTGGTGCTGGAAAGACTCAAAGGGAAAACCTCGGGTTGTGGTCGACATCTATCTTGATCCTCTGAACTCTCATGAGGGTTGGCTTTCATGCCCAGCTCACTGAAGCTGCTTGTATTTGGGCTTAATATGGGATTTTCCTTTCTTCTTTCTTTCTTTTTCTGGTGCTAGGGTTGAAACCCACAACTTCATTCAAGCTAGGCAGATACCCTCTACTGGATTCCACCTCCAGTTCTCAAGCAGTAGGACTAACACAGCGCTCTTGTTTTAGGTGGCACTAAGCCTGAGTTTATTACTGTGTCAGGAATGTGAATGCTGCCCTCATTCTAGATCTCCCATAAATAAGAATTTGGTAAAACTGTACTGGAAAAGGCCAAAGGAGTGCTTCACAGTTTACCCTAGTGCCCCTCACAAGTACACAGGAAGCTGGTGAATACAATGTTATGTCTAATTTGCTCATAAATTGTTGGTTGATTAATGAACTATATCCATATCTCTGTCGGTCTACATAAAAAATGATCTCTCTGCTGCTATCCTGGCCTTATTCTGTATCTGATAGACTGGTTGGAAAAGCATAATCTATCCTAGGACAGACCAACTCCAAAACCATACCTACTCTCAGGATTAAGTTGTGTTTAAACTCAACAAGATTGGCCAGTATTTTGAAGAAAAATGAAACAAAATATACAATGCACCCACTAGAATTTTCCATTAACTAATTAATTTTCCAGTTAATTTAATCCTACAAGCCTTTATGAGCATGAATTTGACTCTAGGGCTCTTAGACATAGAGGCTACACACATAGCTCTAGTCTCTCCTCCCGCTGAGAGTCTCACTTTTTCCCCCAACTCTCTGTCAAGTTTCTGGATGCGGAGAGAAGGGCTTCCTTAAGGCTTCTGGAGGTGGTGTGGTCCCTCATCCTCTCACACTGCTTTCCATGCAGCTGCTTCTTGAAGTCACTATGACTTCCGCCAACATGACTCAAGGAAGACCACCTGGGGCGCAGGGAAGCGATGAGAAAGGTGCAGACTTGCTAACGTTTCGGTGGTGTGATTATGAGGATAGCAATGCCCAAGAAAACTACATCCTTCTACCGTTGACCACTGCAGGATGCTGCTTTAACAAATGCAAGGGTGAAGAGGTGGCACAACAAACATTCAAACCCCACTTGCCAAGTCTACCTATTAAATCCAAGCTATTCTTTCAGTCACACCCCTACCTATTCCTTTTTCCTCACACATGGTTTATTTCACAGCAAACACCATGTTATTATCACATCATTCATCTGTAAATATTTTCACTAAAAGAAATCCTTTTAAGGAGAAAAAACATTGAATTACATTTAAAGAAATGTATTTTTTTAAAAAAATTGTTTAAGTTAATTCCCTGTTGAATTATTTGGCCCCAAGGAGTGTGGGTGGGCACTAAGGAATGAATTTCCAGACAGTAACTTATGAGGAGTACTTCATGAAGACGGTTACAAAGGACATCGCTATGGCCCCACTGTTCTTATCCAATGGCTGCAATCTCCTCTGAAGGGATTTTTAGTTAAAAAATGTACATTAAATGTCAGAAGAGTCAGGATACAGGAATACGGTCACTTCACTCACCACAGAAGTCTACTGTCTGCCGCCAAGCTGTGGGACAGAGAGATGACTGTTTTTTTTTTCTTAATTTATTCTTTTAAAAAGAAAACAATCTTTTTTCATTATACATACTAATCCAAGTTCCCACTCCCTCCCCTCTTTCAATTCCTTCCACACACACCCCTCCCCACCCCCATCCATTCCTCATAGAGGGTAAGGCACATTGCCTTGGGAATAGTCCAAGGCTCTCCCTACTGTATCTAGGCTGAGCAAGGTATCCATCCAAAGACAATAGGTTCCCAAAAAGCCATTAAAAGCAGTAGGGAAAAATCCTGGTGCCGATGGCCCCTCAGTCTGCCATACAACTGTCACTCACATTCAAAGGGACTAGTTTGGTCCTATGCTTGTTCCTTCCCAGTCTGGCTGGTGTTGGTGAGCTCCCATTAGCTCAGGTAGACTGTTTAAGTGGGTGAACCCATTATGGTCTTGACCTCTTTGTTCATATTCTCACTCCACTCACTCTTCAACTGGACTTCAGTGCTTAGATGTGGGACTCTGCCTCTGTTTTCAACAGTGAGGGATGACTGCTTTAACTGGTGGAGAAAGGCACAGCACAACAAAATGGGGCTGACTTTTGAAAAGGTGTCTGGAGAGAAGGCTTTTGGACTTCCGCCCCTCAGGACAGCCAGGGCAGCCCAGAGAATTTGTCCACAGAAAGAAGTACTTATGAAAGTGCAAGCCTCTTCAAGAAGTCATTCCCTAAAATTGACAGGTGAGAAACTGATTCTAAGCCATTGTCCCACTCAGGACTGGCAACATGCTAGCAATTATCTTGAAAGGCCAGGCAGAAACCTGCAGGAGGGCAGGGCTCTAGAAAGGGAAAGAAAACATTTAAACACGAGGACCTTTTATATTTGAGAGTCCCTAAAGGCTATGGTGGCTAATGTCAGCGTTAGAACCAGACTTGGCAGTTGGCTGCAGGCCTGGTCCCTGGAGTGCCCTTTTTAGCTGGAGAACCAAACATGAGGAGAAGTGAGAAAAGGCACACTCTATGGAGGGGATATTTGCATCAGCCAGAAGAGGCTGGAAGTCGTGGACTGAAATAATCTAGCACAGGGAAATGCCATGTCTTAAACAGCTGGTGTTTCCTTTCAAGTTCTTTCAGACCTGTCAAAAACGCATTGATGGTCAGCTCTATTTACCCTCAGGAGCCTGAATTTGCAGCCTTTGCTCCAACACAGTCCATTCCTCCCCAAGTATGACACGACCAAACTAACTGGGCCATTCGAACTGCTTCGAGTCACAACTTCCACGTGTGCTTTGTATTACATCACCAACATCTCTCATCCTTGTTCTCTAGAGGAAAGACTAGCAAGTCTAGAAGTACTTGGTTATGCAAGCATGGCCTCCCTAGATTATCATCTTCCTGTTCTCCTTCTTTATCCATGTAATCCTACTGTCAATCTTTCTTAGAGGCGCAACCATAACCCTTTTACCAAAACAAAACTTCTGCCATTTTGCCCGTTTCTCTCATGTTCAATTTCCTGGAGTGGAAAGGGGTGGTGGGGGTTTACACATTTGACTCAATGATTCATCTCATCATAAAGGTTCCCAAAAATATATCACCACGATTGTATTATTTTATTTAATTCCTATTTTTAATTGATGCATAAAATTATATTTTTATGGAGTAAACCTGATATAGTGAAATGCATGTAGTTTATAACATGGCTAAATCAAGTTAATTTGAATGGTGTCATGTTTCATGTATGTGCTTTTGAGAACACAGAACTCCTCTTAGCGGAAAAATGTTCGTTATTCTACCCAAAATTACTAAGTTGTAATTGGATATCTTGAGTTTGTTGTGCCCACTGAGTAGCAATGCTGCTATTTTGTCTCTAAAACATGTGGTGCTCTAGTGGGGATATGAGTTCTTAAGTAACCACAGTATAGACGTTTATTACTCTAACCTTACCTCTTTGCCCATCACATTTCTGGAGAAGTGGTGGCCACATTTGTCCCCATCAAACATCTCTATCATGCTGTCAGTCCATCAAGCAAGAACAGCAACAGCATAGATGCATCCGACAGACCTATCCACACTTAAATCTTAGTTCTGCCTCTCACAAGCGGTGATGATTTTGTAAAGCTTAATACCTCATCCAGCTTTATTTACCTCACCCAAAAAATGAGCATGGCATTAATAACCCTTTACTCAGGGCATTCTTTGAAGGATTAATTTAACACATTAAAACACTTATGTAAAATCTGGCATGTGTTTAGTGTATGTGAACTTTCTGAGATAGAAAGTGAAGTGAGAAACTAATAGAAGCCAAAGACAGAATGATAGGATGTGCGTGCTCTGGCCAGTTTTAGACCAGCTTGACACAAACTAGAGTTATCTGAAACGAGGGAATCTCAACTGAGAAAATGCTTCCAAAAGATCCAGCTATAAGGCATTTTCTTTATTAGGGATTGTTTGGGGAGGAGTCAGCCCATGGAGAGTAGTTGTATCTCTGGGCTGGTGGTCCTGGGTTCTACAAGAAAACAGGATAAGCAAAACCATAGGAATAAAACAGTAATCAGCACTCTTCCCTGGCCTCTGCAACAGCTCCTGCCTCCAGGATCCTGCCCTGCTTGAGTTCCCATCTTTACTTCCTCTGATGATGAATTGTGATAGGGCAGCATAAGCCGAAAAGAATAAACCGGTTCCTCCCCAAGTTGCTTTGGTCATGGTGTTTCATCATAGCAATAGAATCATAGCTATTATAATTCTAATTAAGACAAGGTGCCATTCTCTTCCCTCTTTACTGCTTCTACCAAAAATTCACACACACACACACACACGTGCCTTCATGACACATATACATGTATGCACACACAGAGAAAGCAACTGAGAAAATGGTCGAATCAACACAGTAGAGAAATGGGCATTGATCCACTAGTTAGGATGTTTAGTAACCCAGCAGCCAGAGCTGATTGTTGCTCACAAACACCAGCTGGATAAGACTATTCATTGCTTTCCTTCCTTGGCAGTCACCATAGCAGCTCCCAGTACTATGAAAGCTAGCACTCAGGCAGGAAGCTTTCAAGACAGATCCAGCTTGAATCGTCCATATGCCATGTCCAAAGAGTTTGATATCTTTAGCATTATGGACTTAACTTCAACTTCTGGCCTATAATCAGAGGCAACAGCAATAACCTATATTGTTTTGGCAGTCTCTTGGACTCCACTGAGCAAAAACCCTCAAGGAGGTTTTTTGAGCCTAGTACTGAGGCTTTTGTTAGATAGTCAATGGCTCTTGATGATAAAATGAAGTTTTTAAGCTGTGTGTATATATTGTGTTGTATATGAATAATACAATTCCCCATGTGCAGTGATAGGGTAGCGGGCCTGCTTTTCGTCCTGCCCGGCTCCTGCACAGCTAGCTTATACCCCGA
>LOJH01017973.1:2346-30692 GCA_001685095.1 Ellobius talpinus
TTTTTTTCCTGTTTGTTTTCTGAAGAGAAAGAAAGAAGGTATGGAGTTGGGTGGGAGGAGAGGCAGGAGGATCTGGGAGGAGATAGGGAAGGAAAAACTGTGATCAAAATACGTTGTAGAAATTTTCAAAAAAAAACTAATATCATACACACCTTACTGAGAACACCTCACTAGACAAGGACAAATGCACACTATGTGCATGCAATACCCTCAGAGGTCAGGAGAAGGCATGGGATCCCCTGAAACTGGAGCCACAGAAGGCTGTGAGCCACCACATGGGTGCTGGGAACTGAAGCCAGGTCCTCTGCATGAGCAGTGAGGGTTCTTACCTACTGACCCATCTCTTCAGGCCCCATTTCATTTCCTTTTAACACAGATTAGTTAAGAGTACATAATTTAAAATGTGTAGCTGTTCACTATTCTATCTTTTCATCTTTATTTCTAATTTTCTGTACTGGGTTAGAAACTAGCTTTTTCTATATCCCGTCACAAATTTATCTTGTAGCCAGAACACTGATTTTCTAAGTGTTCCACATGTGCCTGAATACTACAAACATTTCTGTTCTCGTTTCCTTGTTGTTACTATGATTAAAAACACTCTGACCAAAAGCAACTTAGGGAAGTAAAGGGTTTATTCCAGCTTACACTTCCAGGTCAAGTCCATCACCTAGGGTGGTCAATGTGGGACTTAAGCAAGAACTTGAAGTAGAAACCAGGGAGGAAGGCTACATGCTGGCTCAACCCCGGACCCATGTTTACCTAGCTTTCTTTGAGAGTCCAAAACCTCTTGCGCAGGGAATGACACCACCCACAGTGGACTGACCCCTTCCACATCAATTTACAATCAAGGCACTCCTCCACAGACATGCCCACAGGCCAAAATTACCTGGGCATCCTTCAACTGAACCCTTTTCAGATGACTCTAAGCTAGTTCAGGTTGACAGAGAAGGTCAACTAGGAAACTCTATGGCTTGGGTACTGTGTTTCCCTGACATTGGTGTACAAGCTTGGGACAGCATAATTTAAATCACCTGGGCCCATTCAAGATTCTGGCACATTAAGCCTATGTGAAATATTCTTTTATATCTCACACCCTCTGTAGTTCTGTTAGTTTTTGTATAATTGTTGCCTGTGTTGTTAGCATCTATGAGTCCCTTGCTGTTTCACCTTCTTGGCTCTACGCCTTTGTTTACTGTCTCTACTGAATGCTATTAAAAGACTTGTTCTTAAAATTATTTTTACTAATGACAATGCCCCTAGGTTAACTTTCTTTGTATATTATCTGGCATATCTTTCCCTATTCTTTATTTTTAATTCTCCCATATGTCTTTGTTTTAGGTATGCATCTTGTAAGCATATCTAAATATGTAACAGTATTTGAAAACTTTGTCTTTTATTAGCAGTAGGAATATATTTACTCTTGTTGTTTATCTATTCTAAATTATTTATGGAGCCTTGTTTTGTTTTCTGCTTATGACCCTTTCTTATTTTATGTGACAGTATTCTAGTTTGGGTTATTAATTTTTTATGCTTACTCCCCCTTCCTTGATGATTTTAAGGCAAAAAATAGAGAAGCATTTTAAACACACACCTCATTTGCATGTTTTCCTTGGCACATCTGACATCACTCAGCACCCATCGCCTCCTACTTTCAAGTGCCTCCACATCAAAAAATCTCTTTCTTGTTACCATAGTCTAAATAAAGTTTAATTTTTACTTTGTTCAACACACACACACACACACACACACACACACACACACACACACCAGACACCCTCATTCATAGTAAGAGTCACTTCTCCCATCAACCTCAGTCTCTGGAGCATCCCAGTACCCTGTGGTTCTGCCTTGGGCACTACCCACCACAGGCTCTGCTCTGGGCACCACCCACCACAGGCTCTGCTCTGGGCACCACCCACCACAGGCTCTGCTCTGGGCACCACCCAACCCATCCCTTCAAGAGCCACTTGGGAGTCAGAACTTTTCAAAGCCTACCGTTTCACAAGTTCACCTTCTCTGTCACCTCTGTGTTGTCACAGGCTGGGTCTCTGTTACCCTGAGTTTGAGAAGAATGATGGTGTTGAATGAGGACATGGTTATGCACCTCTGGCTCACACTATGAAGTCTTGAAATCTCCATTTATTATCTAGAAGACAACTGAAACGCATATAGCAAACATTCAACCTGACTACCAAGTGGTGCCAGCTATGGGGTGACACCAGGTGCACGGAAACCCATTCCCTCGTCTCCTCTGTCTTTGGCCTGTGACTTTAGCACTACCACCAGCAGGGAAATAAAATTATTCCCACAGTCAATAAACAGCCTTTTCTTTATATGACAGGAAGAGAGAGGTGAGAGGAAAGAAGGAGGGGTGGAGGGAGAGAAGGAGGGAGGGAATTGGTCCTCATCAACTGTCACCTCGGAGCTACATAGTGTACCGACCAGCCTCTATGCTTATGGACTTCCCGGAACTACAAGTTACCAGAAAGAGAAGATGGAAGTTCTAATTGCTGAGGCCATTTGCCCAAAGACAGGATTCAAGCCAGGCTTGCAAGGAATTAAAAGATGCTGTCCCTTCTCCTCTGGCCACCTGAGTTACAACCTCAGACCCTGAACCATGGAAGGCACGACCTCAGACGCTGGACAGTGGGAGACACAATCTCAGATCCTGGACCGTGGGAGACACGATCTCAGAACCTGAACCAGGGGAGGCACGATCTCAGACCCTGATCCATGGGAGACATGACCTCAGATGCCGGACCATGGGGAGGCACAACCTCAGATGCTGGACCGTGGGAGGCTAAGGCCAGACACCGCTTCTGTGCCTCCTTCCTCTGTGGAGGGCTCAGCACCACCCACTAATAAACAGCCTGGAGACCCAGGGAGAGTTTAAAGGGCACTCTCCTAGGCTTTCTTGTGTGAATCTTCCCTTGGGAGACACAAACTATGTCTATTTCCTCCTCATAAGATCCCAGCAACAAACCAAACTACAACTGCACCACATTTCACCCTGGAGACCACGAGTTTGCTGGGCTTCCTTACAGAACACTGGTGAGGATTCACTGACTGAAAAGTCTCCACCCAGCATTTTTGATGGCCACACTAACGGACCCCTTCACCAATTAACCTCCCCCAGCCTTTACACTCTTAACATGGGAGGAAGCTGCCTGCCATTACAGCAGAACTACAGAGAGATGGCTGGGAGGGGTGGTAGGAATTTGGGGCAAGGGTCTAATGGCCCTTCCCACCCTCTCCTCCGAGGGAACATAAATCAACAGGTCCAATCCTGATGGACTTTCTCAATCAGGCACAGCTAATCTGATGAGGATGGTGACTGCTCAGAGAACAATAGCAGACAACAGAATTGCATTTCCAGTGGCTGTCAGTGACAGTCACACGGAGTGTGCACTGTAAGCTGCACATCTCCAAGGTCCTTCTCACTAAGCTCCCTGTCCTCTAGAAAGGGACAAGTGACATCCAAAGGAGACCTCTCATCGGGGTACCCCAGGGGTACTCAAGTCCAGCCACAACGGGCAGCGCAGACCTTTGTTCTAAAGGAGAACTAGACAGGACAGGGACAGCAGCAATTGTGTGAGCCCTAGTAACAGAAACCACTTGCCTGCTCGAGTCACCGCTGACCCAAAGGAGGAGAGGACAGGAAACCGGGAGTTTGAAGATGGGCTCTGACTCTCATGGAAGATGAGCACGTGATAAAAACGGAACCATTCCCTTTGTTTTGCACAATGACTTTAGTTTTACACATTGTGTTAAAGACTCTGCAAGATGCCTCCCTTACCACAGCCCTTACTTGAAAGTACAAAATTTTATAAACACTTTTTGCTAATTAGAGATGCCATACAGCAAGTAGGAGCTGATTGATATTTTTAATATTTGATGATGGCTAATTGCTTTCTGTCCACATCCATTCCTAATGCTGCCTGAACCCGATAAAGCATTCTCTTCAGGCTCCCCTCTAATTGAATGCATGCCCAGATGTGCGCATGTCTGCACCACTCGGCCACAGCATTAAGATTTAGGCATTCTGGATTCTCACTGCTGCCGGGCTTCAGCCCTTCCCTAGGATTGCTCTCCTAAGTATTTACTAAAAAGTTTCAAAAGCTAGAACCCCACGGTTGGAAGGACTCTGCCTCTAATCCAGTTTAGATGCCTTGCGAATGTTCAAAACTCCTCGAGTATCCTGGCTTGGTTGTCTAGCAGAAGCTCAAAGGAGCCCAGTTCTCCTCTGTAGATCTAACGACAGCTGGAAAGCTCTTCCTCTATTGAACCAGAGTCCTGGAATGTCTCTTTGTCCCTCTAGTCCTCTCTTTTGAGGCCACAAAACACAAAGCCTCTCCTCCTTATGACAACCTGACGACTCACTGACCATGTGACGACAGCTCTGAGAGCTCCACGGCACTCCCCTCTGCCAGGTGGATTACAGGTCCTCGCACCCTGCTCCTCACGAGAGACCTCTGAGTCCAAGGCCATCTGCTTTCCTCAAGATATGCCCCAGTGAGTCTCTAGTCTTTAAAGGAGAGCAGAGCCACAGATGCTTCCCCAAGGATGGCGTGAAGAGGCCCTACATTCCCCTGAACAGAATGCCCCAGGCACATGGAAGCCTGGCTCTGCAATCAAGCAGAACATGTCTCCAGGCAGCTGGAGAGCCAATGGTATCAAGTTGTTGCCAGAGGACAGCAAAGGATTTGACAAACATAAGACTCTCAATTCCAGGGATGCAAACAGCTCTAAAGGAAGTGAGGCTGACTGGGGGCACAGGATGCCAGCAGAACCTGATGAGCTTGCTCAGCCTCTGCCTGGGGCCAAAGATGAGCCCAGAGAAATTAGAAACAGCATTCGGGGTGGCAAAGAGCATCCTTTACTCCTCTTCTACTCTCCAGATGTATCGGTCACAGGCTCTGCACTCTGCAAGGTATTAACAAGTTGGTCTTCCCTTTGAGGGGGGGTAGGAGACCTATGGAATGTCAATGAACAAATGGCCTTGACATTTTCAATGCATGCCAGTTACCACAGAGGGATGCATTCAGTTCCAGCTCCCTCCTAAGGGAGTGCAGGGCATATGGAGGTGGGTAAGAGGCCCCAGATGGAGACATTTTCCTGAAAACTTCCCAAAGCCATCTGTAGCCACCGCATGGCCTTCTGCTTAGCTTTCTTGAAAAGCAGTAAAATGGCAGAAGACAACTTGGGTCAGCAGAAATGGCTCTCCTTCTCTTGGAAGAAAGAGGACAGCTGGCAGGGTCTGTGAAAAGCCACTCTTGGCAGCACACAGGTGGTGAGACGGAGGCAGGCATGAGACAGATGACAGTCTGAGTGTTTGCATGGGGCTGAGCAGCGTCAGTGTGACCCCTGCTGAACTGGACAGGCACCATTTTGTTCTAGAAAGATGGCAAAAAGAAACATCAGCAGTGATGAGTCTCTGCTTGTAGCTCAGCCCCAATGCCATGCCAGGAATCTAACTGCAGGCCACAAGCAGCTCTTACCTCTGAGCCACCCTACACCTCCACATGTCAAGGAATCATTTACACTCAATTTCTTCCTTCACTTTTCCTAGTTCTCAGTATTTTCTCTGATGGAAATATCCTTCTTATAGCACTGTTTGGTATTCAGTAAATGATTAATAAATGTCCATTAAATTCAGTAAAGCTGCAGGACATGAAAGCAGGATACAGAAACCAAGGGTTTTTCTATACATCATGGGTGACCTATATTTTAGAATATCCCATTCAACAAGAGCCACAAAAATAGCTAGGAATAAATTTAAACAAGAAAGTAAATGAATGATACAATATACATATAAAACACTGAGGAAAAAATTGAAATAGACATCAAAAGCAAAAATATACTTTAGGCTCACATAGTAGGAGAATTAATGAATAGTGCTAAAATGTCCAAACTACCCAAAGTGATAGATAAGTTCAGTGGAATCCTAACAAAAACACCAATGGAATTCTCCACCAAAACAGAGGAAGCAACTCTAAAATCATATCAGACTACAAAAGACCACAGTCAAGTCAACCTGAGCAAGAAGACTTAGAAAAATAAGTTATAGACATCATAATACCAAACTTCAAAATGCACTACAAAACAACACTAACCAAAACATCATGACCCTGGCATAACAGCAGACACATGAGCCAATGGGATGGGACAAAGAACCCCAAAGTAACACACACAGTAACAGCCAACTGAGCTTTTAACAAAGACACCAAGAAAATGAGTGGAGATGGAGCAATCTGTCAGTAAACAATGATGGGAAAATGGATAGCCATGAAAGTAGCCCCCTGAAGGAAAATCCACGCAATAGAGGATGGGGTAGGGATAATTCCAAAAGTGGAAACCACAACACTGCTAGAAGGAAACACGGGGATGCTTCAGGACATTGCCATGAGCAACCAAATTTTAGATAAGACCACAAAAACATAAACAAAAGCAAAAAGAGATACATGGAATTATATCAAATTAAACTGCTTCTGCATAGCATCGTGTGAAGGGACAGCCTGCATGACGGCATAAATGTTTAAAAACTATTCCTCATCTGATTAGGGATTAACAATCAGAACAAATAAGGAGCTCAAATGACTCAGTAGCAGCTAACGATGATGATGGTAATGATGACGATGGTGGTCATGGTTTTTAAATGGACTAATTATCTGAGCGGACATTTCTCAAAAGAAGACACACAAGGCCAACAAGTATATGAAAACAGGCCCAAGCTTGTTAACTATAAGGGCTATGCGAATCAAAACCACAATGAGATATCATCTTACTGTTGCTAGAATGCTAAGATCAAAAAGACAAAAATATTGATGATAATGTAGAGAATGGCAGGCTGTGTATGCTGTTGGAAATGTGGGCTGTGGAGATGGTTCAGTGAGAGAAACAGCCTGCTGCAGAACCATGAGGACCTGGGTTCAGATCCATCCCAGTATCAAGAAATGACACCCAACATTGTCCTCTGATGTCCTCAAATATGCACATGTGTGCACGGCATACATTTGAACACACACAATGGAGATTAATCAAACATGGAGGGGTTAGCAATATGCTAATTCTCGGTAGAGAGTATTTACAGCCTGCTATTGCTCCAGTCAGGGATCAAGGATGCATTGTTTTAATATCTTTAAGTGTTTGCTGTTCTACTTTCTCGCTGCTATAGGGCCAGGGCCCAGCTTGGTCCAGGACAGGGAGTCTTGGTGCACACTTGATATAACATGCTCAAGTCAGAGACAAGAGGTTTACTTCATTCCAGAGTCCACTTTCAGCAAGTGCAAACAGCATATGACAGTTTACCAATATAATTTATATTACACTGCCCTACTTCATGTAACATATGCTCTTCCGTGTTGTTGTAAATAAAAGGATTTCTCTTTCCTTTAATTTAAACTTAACTTTAGATTTATTTATTTTATGTGTATGGATGTTTTGCCTGCTTGAGTGTCTGTGCAGCATGTTGCATGCTTGATGCCTAAGGAGGTCAGAGAGGGCATCAGATTCCTTGGAACTGGAGTTACGGACAGTTGTGAGCTACCATGTGGGTGCTGGATATTGAATCAGTGCTCTTAACCCTTGAGCTATTGCTCCAGTCTGATGTGGGACTTCCCTCTGTATGCTGTGAATATGTTTTATTGTTATTGGTTAATAAAGAAACTGTTTTCAGCCAATGGCTTAACAGAGTAAAGCCAGGTGGAGAAAACGAACAGAGATGTAGAGAGAGAGTAGGCAGAGTTGAAGAGATGCCATGTAGCTGCCGAAGAAGACGGACACCCCAGAACATTAACAGTAAACCACGAGCCTCATGGTAAAATATAAAATAATAGGAATGGGTCAATTTAAGATGTAAGAGTTAGTTAATAAGAAGCCTAAGCTATTGGCCAAGCATTGTNATTGGTTAATAAAGAAACTGTTTTCAGCCAATGGCTTAACAGAGTAAAGCCAGGTGGAGAAAACGAACAGAGATGTAGAGAGAGAGTAGGCAGAGTTGAAGAGATGCCATGTAGCTGCCGAAGAAGACGGACACCCCAGAACATTAACAGTAAACCACGAGCCTCATGGTAAAATATAAAATAATAGGAATGGGTCAATTTAAGATGTAAGAGTTAGTTAATAAGAAGCCTAAGCTATTGGCCAAGCATTGTTGTAATTAATACAGTTTCTGTATGATTATTCTGGTCTAAGCAGTAGGGAAACAAATGAGCAGTCTCTGCCTACACCAGTTTTAAGATTCGTATTTTGAGACAGGGTCTCTTATTAGCCTGAAGCTCAACAACCAGGCTTAGGCTTGCTAGCCAATGAGCTACAGAGATCCACCATTCTCTACCTCCCCAGAGCTGGGCTTATACCTACATGTCACCATGCTCAGTGTTCTTTGCATAGGTGCTAGGAATCTAACTCAGGGTCTCATACTTGTAAGGCAAGCCCTTTACTGACTGAGCTCTCTCTCTAGCCCCTCCCTTGCTTTATTAAGCTTTTCAAAACTATTTTTATTAATTTAACTTTAAAAAATAAAACTGAATATAATCATGGTATATAATGTGTTAACTTATGTATCCACAGTGGAGTGATTAAATCAAGCTAATTAACATATCATTCCATGTCTTCACTGTTTTTTTGGGAGGGGGTAGTAAGTCACCTCTTATATGAGAACTCTCCCAGATGTGACTATTTTGCATCAGAGTGACATTTTATACTCTCTGACAAGTGCTCCTCCACCTGTGTTTTGCACCCCAGTCCCAGGCCCTGGCATACACTATTCTATCCACTATTCTATGAGATCACCCTTTCCAGATTCCTCATGTGAGATGATCGTGGCACCATCCTTCTGTGCCTGGTTTATCAAATGAGCATAACGCCCGTCAGGTTCCTTCATGTTGTCCTAATGACGGAGCTTCCTTCAGTGTTAAGGCTGACCTTGATTGCATTTTCTTTACCTATTCACCCACTGATGGGCTTTTGGGTTGATACTTACTTTGCCTCTTGTGGAAAATATCAACAGTAAAGAATTTTGGAAAGATGTGGGGGAATGATACTCACTGGGGCCTGTGAAGGTACAGTTCTGAAAAACAAAATGGTAGTGCCTAAAAACCTTCAAAGAACCCCAGAAGAGTATTCTATCCTAGGTGCAGTCACGAGAGGAACTCAAATCAAGAATTCAAAGAGGTTTGCAATTGTGTTCCTCACAACAAAAGGCAGACACCACCCAGGTACCAAATGAATAAGCAGACCATGGTCCATACATACAATAGGATATTATTACTCAGCCATAGAAAGGAAGAGATGTAACATACACTGTGACTCAGAGGGACTGTGAAATATTCTGCTGTGTGAAACAAGCTAGTCACACATGGATATTGCTTGATCCCACACCTAGACACCTAGAACAGTCAGACTGAACAAGACAGAGGCATGATAGGAATTATTGGGGCTAGGGGAAGTGTGTTGAGGACAGGTGTTTAACAGCCACAGAACTTCAGTTTAGGATGCAGGATGGTGAAGATTCCTAACAATGTGAATGCATTTACCTATGTGAAACTGAATGCCTAAAACTGTTAAAACAGTAAGTTGTATATACATTGGTTTACCAAACAATTAAATTATATCACACAATAGATCTTACTTCATATTGCTGATAGAAACAAGTCAAGTTCATGCTGTTTTATAAATCACAAATTTATAAATATGGCTGATATTCCTTATTTGTTTCTTCCTTTTAAAATTTTTATTACATTTACTTATTTATGGGTATGTGTGGAAGTGGAAGTGGGTGCACATGTCACAACATACATGTGGAGGTCAGAGAACAATCTGTGGGAGCTGGATCTCTCCTTTCACCATGTGTATCCCAGGGATTGAACTCAGGTCTGTTGGGGAATGTTATTGTCAGGTATGTGACTTTTGTTTATGCTTCATTTGTTTAACTCTGTGATGCTGTGTTCCTGTGCCTGTCTAAAACACCTGATGGGCTAGTGAAGAGCTGAACAGCCAATAGCGACACAAGAGCAAGGATAGGCAGGGCTTGCAGGCAAGGCATATAAATAGAAGGAGAAATCTGGGAGGAGAATGAGGAGCAGGAGAACAAGGAGAGGAGGACATCAGGGGTCAGCCACCCAGCCAGTCACAGAGTAAGAAGGAAAGAAAGGTATACAGAAATAGAGAAAGATAAAAGCCCAGAGGCAAAAGGTAGTTGGGATAATTTAAGAAAAACTGACAAAAAAACAAGCCAAGCTAAGGCCTGGCATTTGTAACTAAGAATAAGCCTCCGTGTGTGATTTATTTGGGAGTTGGGTAGTGGGCCCCCCAAAAAGACAAAAGAGTCAAACATCACACAATACAGATCCTCAGGCTTGGTGGCAAGAGCCTTTACCATCTCACCAGCCCTTACTTTCTTTGATCTAGCAGAGTTTAGACATCTGTTGCTGTACTATGTCTTGTACATATTTTCATGTGTTTTACAATCAAGACAGAGATAGCTGAGGAGAATACGAGTAAGGGAAAGAATATCATGTTTCATATTACCTGTACTTGACCCACAGGTAGTCGGGGGCTGCATGTACAAGGACCTGGCTTTGATCCTCAGTACTCAGAAATAAAATGCTAGCTTGGTTCACTGAGGCTGAATAATCAATTCAGTTTTTGCTGTTGTCTACATCTGCTTACTGTCTGTGAAATGTGAGTGTGGAGAGAAACAATAGAAACACAACTGCTCCTCCGGCCTGTTTTTTTGTTTTGGTTTTTTGCATGCTTTCTTGGAGATATGAGAAATGTCTGCCACGTTTGTAAAATAAATTGATCCTTTTCTATTATAAAAGAAATTTTAAAAAACAGGCCTGTTGGATTAGGGACAAAGGAGGATGATAGCATGAATAACCAGCTGATTTCATAGCTGAGGCCAAAGCTTTCAACTAGGCATGGGAGGAAGCCTGGGCTGGACCAGTCCAGTCCAGTGTTAGAGAGCTTTGCCAAAAGGTCAGTACTGGGACCTGGGTGATGGGAAGTCAGCTCTCAACTGTGACACAAGCTGTCTCTCTCAGTGTCCTTGATACAAAGGCCTTGTCTGGCATTACAAAGGAAGGATGCTAGAACCAATGGATCTGAATGAAGCTTAGGTCAGTCTCCAGGACCTTGGCCATGATGACAAACTAGGAAGGGAAGGGAGGCTCAACAGACCCTCTAGTGAGTCACTGGGCAGTACTATGGTGATCCCATGTCCCCTTTGGCCCATGAGGCATTCTCTATCACAGTCTGACCCAAGTCCCATGCCCTTGTCCTCCCTTCTTCATCCCATAGATTGCACAAAAGAGGGGCAAGAAACTCGTTAGCAACACCCTAGATTTCTGTGGTGCAATCCCACTAGAACTCCCCAGGTCTTCCTGGACCTCTCCCCAGTTGTTCTATTGGGAGGGCCTACCTCTGGGCTCTTCTATACATTGCAAATGACTGCGATTGATAGAAAAGTGATGTCTAAATCAACGACATGTTACTGTGGTAAATGTCATCTCGCTCCTGCCCAGAATGATCCTTCAAATACAGACAATTTCCACCAGAACTCCAGATTCTACACCCTACCAGGACATCCCACCTACAGCCCACAGGCCCATGAAAGCTATGAAGGCAGCCCAACCCAAAATTCTAAAATTACACATTTTTTATATAAATTTAGTGCATGGTTCTTATATATGAACTCTGTAAAAGACAGTGTTGCATCACAATGTCAAAAAGTTGGAAAACACCTGTAAGAATCAAGTCTCTTCTCCCACTGCAGACAAGCTTCCTGCTCTCTCAAAACAACATGGATGCATCTCCCCAGTCGCATGACATGCTCAGGCTTCTCTGGGCCCCATCCCTCTGGTATCAGGCCTGTCTACACCCAGGGAAAAAAAATGAAAGTCAAGATCATCAACATGTGAAAAAGATACGAAAAACAAACTTGCCTTAAAAGCATCTCCAAAGCTAGGGATGTAATTGGGAGAGGTTTGCCTAGCAAGTAGGAGACCCTGGGCTCCATCTCAGTACTGCATAAAACAACCATGATGGCAGTGCAGGCCTGTAATCCTGGTAAGCAGAAGTTGGGGGTAGAAGGATCATGGGTTCAAGGTCATCCTTGGCTACTAGCTACTCAGTGAGTTCAAAGCCAATCTGGGATATATGAGATCTGTCTCAAAAAAAGGGGGTCTCCAAAATCTAAGGACTTTCCTGTCCTTTGAGGAGCTTCAGAGGACCTAGGGAAAGGCCCCGCCTCTAATTACCCATTGCTTCTCCATCTTGGAAGGCTGCTCCAGTTCTCAGCTTGCTGTACCGTCAGTCTTGTGGGCATAGATGGGTTGCGTAATTACAAACATTTTCTGTCATTCGCCCCAGCCTTTCCCCTGGAATGTGTGTCTGCCACTCTTCTGCTCCCAGACCCAGCTTCAATAGTTTTCAGTGAAGGTTCAGGGAGAAACCCGCCACACCGGGGTTTGGTTATTTACCAACATAATGTTGGCTGTGAGCCAGCGAGGCACCAATACATTTTCCTTTGAAGCCTGACATATTGCCTGCTGTTCCTAAGTCTGTTTTCTCGGCTGGCCAACAAATAACCAGGACTGCTTAAAGGAAAAAAAATCACAATTCAAGTGGTGGTGGTGGGGTGTTGATCTTGTGATGGGTTCCTCATAGACACTGATCTCATTCTCCCAAGGTGAGAAAGGTGTTCACAGGAGTGGGGCTTCTGACACCTGCTGGTTCCCAGACCCCTTTGATCAGTTTTTCTGTACATTACTCCAGGAAAGGCCTGCGAAGGACTGGCCCTGGTGTCAACAGTAGCAGGTAACAAGGGTATCAGCATGTCCCCGAATATCTTAGACTGGCATGTACTCTCCTGGCATGTTGAAGGACCCCCCCAAGACAAACTGACACAGATCACAGGCCACTTGAAAGCTGCTTGTCCCAAAAAGCTACTGTCAGGCTATCAAGAACCCAAAGGACAATAAGGGATAGCAGCTGCTGCCACTTCCTAACCATTCTGTCCCATTCAAGTTCTCCTTGTAGAATTCTTCCTGTGAGCAGTTTAGGTATGGGCTTTGATATGAGAATATAAAAGAGTTTTGAATATGAAATAATTTCTTAAGGAAAGGCTTAGGGCTGAGTGTATTGGTGCACGCCTTTAATCCCCACACTTGGGAGGCAGAGGCAGGTGGATCTCTGAGTTCGAGGCCAGCCTGGTCTACAGGGGAAGTTCCAAGACAGCCTGGGCTACACAGAGAAAACTTGTCACAAATAGATCAAAAAACAAAAGCCTACGTTCAGAACTTTAACACTCACATTTAAAAGAAAACAAAACCAAAACCAAAGCAAACATGTGGGTATGGTAGTATGCCCATAACTGAACACTAGGGTGAGTAGAGAGGTATATCCCCAGAGCTCACCGGCACCCTAGATAATTGGTGAGCTTCAGGTTTAGTGAGAGACCATGTCTCAAAAGATCAAGTTGATCATAAGAGAGGTAGACACCTGGTACAAACCCCTGACCTCCATAAGTACCCCACATACACACACATGAATCTTCCAAGTTGGCTCCAGCAGAGGTAACAAGATGACAATATCACTGGCTGCAACCTTTATAAGCCCCAGTTTGTATGCCTTAGTTTATTATTTTTCAATGTCTACCTCATTCAGTGTATATTTAAAAGTTATAACCCAATTACCTGAGCCTCTATAGGCTTAGATCTTATTTTAATATAATTTCTAGTTCTTTTCTTTTTTTAAAAAAAAGGTTTAATTAAGACAGGGTTCTCATTCTCTCACTGTACAGTCTAAGTCGGCATGGAACTTGAGATCCTCCTGTCTCAAGCCCCTACATGCTAGGATTATAAACTATAGCACCTCGCATGTAGTTTAGACATTGTTTTCGAGGGCAAGCTTTCATATTTGGGACTGTCAGAGTTTGGGTAGCAAATAGATGTTCAAAGACTTACTTTAAAGTTTTTTCAAAATTGTGTGTATAGATGTGTGCCTACATGTGGGTATGTATGTGCACATGCATGTGAGCGCAGGTACATGTGGAGGCCAAAAGAAAGCATCGGATCCTTCTGGAGCTGCAGTTGCAGGAGTTGTGAACTACCTGATGTGAGTGCTGGGAACTAAACCCAGGTCCTCTGCAAGAGAATGTGCTCTTAACCACTGAGCAACCTCTCTAGCCCCTAAAGATTCAAATAACTCATCTTTCAATTCTAGCTTGTGACTAGAATCTTGCCCTTTCCATCCCTGTCCACATTTCTCTATTAATAAGCTTTTATTTTATTTGCTCTGATCGATCCTCTTGTCTGTGGAGTGTTTCCCATAGATGAAGTAGCTGTTCTGAAATGACAACACCCCCCCAACCCCAGAAGGCTACAGCCTGATGCTCTGCTGGACAGTGTGGCCCACAGCCAACAGTTGTCACTTTCATTAAGATATCGGGAGCAGAGAAAACCATCCTGAGACAGGCATGGAGGAACAGCCAAAGATGTTCTCATGCGGGAGAAAAAAGGCTCTCAGCTTGGCTGGGTCTTTAATCTCCAGATGAGATACTTCAGTCTCTGCCCACTTCACAGGACTCCTGTACAGATAAGAGGCGGGACAGCCACAGGGCACTCTCAGACAGCACAGACAGAGGCATTACATAACAGCCAACTGTTCCGCTTCACTTTGGCAAAGTGTGAGCTCCCTCTAACCTGAAAGTGAGCATCAGCGGCAGACCTGAGGAGCACCAGGGACCAGGGCCTGTAGCCTCCCTCATTAATATTGGCCCAGCCAATGAAGAGAGAAGGAGAAGATCTGGAGGAAAAATTCACAGATGGACCACAGAAGACAGAATAAAAAAAAGTCTTGAGTTAATTGGCAAAGACTGAACGGCAGGCACAATGTTTAAGGAGCTATCTCTGACTACCTGGGTACAACACACTTCTGTATTTTTCGCACAAGAATGGGCCTTAATCCCTCCGAGGTGATCTAAAAGCCTAACTGTGGCCCAGCAGTCACCAGCAGAGTGGATTAACCCATAAAGCAGCCGTGTAGACATCATTCTACTTGCCCTGTTAAGTCACTAGATGAAGTTACCATTGGTGACACTGTTTTGGCATGATATATTGAGACCTCCACGGCTGAAGGAGGAGTCTGGACAGGTAAGAAGCACCCCTGTTGCTCTGGGTAACTGACAGGCAGGCAGATGCAGCCAGTGCTGGCCGCATTATTTGTTACTAAAATCGAAACAGGGAGGGAGCCGGATGAGACTTTCACTCCAAACAGCATTTTCCCAGCAAAAGCTGCATCTCAAGAGTCCTTCAGAGCACTCTGGGAATACACAGGAGTTTACAAATCAATTTACTAAATTGGCTTGGCTGGAAACCATGCTTTTGTGTGTGGATCCGGCTGAAAGATATTTTTTAATCTATCAGACCCTAGTGGGGCTCCTTCAAGCAGTACAGAGAAAGGTAACACCAGGAAGAGAATGTCAGTTCCAAGCCAAGTAGACTCCGGCTCAAACCCTGGTCCAGCAGCCCTGGGTGAGTTACATGACCTCTCTGAGCCAACTGCCTAGCTAACCCACCAGCCTCTTGAAGTGCTGGCAGGGTAAGCGCCCTGTATATCTCAGAGTCAAGCGCTATGTCAATCTGACCTTTTCAGGACAGCTTAAGCAGCCCAGGATGACAGGAGTTCTCCCCACGCCGGCCGGCCGTTATCTCATCTACCATAGGCCAGGGGGACAAGTGACATAAAAGGAGCGGAGCTCTGGAAACCTCACTGTGCAATGACTGCATCTACTTCACCAAACGGGGAACTTCATTTAAGCTGCAAAGAGAGCCAAGCTGTACTTACAAAGACAGACTTTTTAGATGTCAGGCTTATGCTATTTTCGGTTCTGTATAATTTTGCCCTTTAGATATTGTGAACTTGAAGAATTATGCAAGCGGTCCTTGTTTGTTTGTTTGTTTGTTTGTTTTTAAAGGAAGACCTCAAATGTATAGCAATCCTACCTTTGCCTTCCAAATACTGGGATGATAGGTGTTGCTACGACACCTGACTCTGAGCCTTTTTTTTCTTTCTTTCTTTTTTCTTCACATCACACCTATTGGCCATTCAGCCAGTTAGAGCAAGTTTTCCAGGCTCACTATAACACTTGAGTCTGAGGTCTTGAGTAGAGAGGAGGCAGAACAAAAGGCCCAGAACTATGGAGGCCTCAGGATTCACCCAACAGAAAGCTAAGTAGTGTCTTACCCAAAGTCAAACTATGAAGGCATTTGATGAGGTTTTAGTAAACCACTGGAAATTAGCATGGAATGGAAAAGGAAAGGCGTCTTGACATGGAGTTACATGCCCTGATGCTTCCAACTCTGAGGTCAATGTGTGCCAGTTCTCACTGCATTGCAGGAGACAGAGGCCTGTTAGGACAGGCCTGTGCCATTTCTCTCTCTCAACAAGGATTTACTAGACATCACTGTGTCAAAAAATGCCTGAGAAAATATGTGATTGCTCAGGACTGGAGCCCATAATAGCCTGGCCCATCACGATGTCTTGGCCCATCATGATGTCTTGGCCCATCATCCAAGTCCTGTGGTGAGGTACAACATCACAACGTGGAGGCCATGGCACAGCAGAGCCACTAATCTCATAGTGGCAGGTAAGCAGGGATGGAGGAGGACACGCTAAGGTCCCAATAAATCGGAGGGGCCTTGCCTGAGAACACCTTAGGACACCACTGGAGAGAAGAGCCCAGAGGCTGAAGAAGCAAGGAAGGGGAGAAGGGAGCTGGTGTGAAGAAGGGGAGGAGGAGAGGAGGCGGGGAAGGACAGACAGAAAACTGCCAGAAGCAGGGACGCGTGGAAGGCAGTGTGAGAGACAGAGGCTGTGGACGTGGATACGTGGATACGTGGACAAAGAAGACTTCACCAAATGGTTCAGAATTAGCCAAAAATAAATAAATAATTTTTTTCAAAAGCTCACAACTGTAATTTTTAGGTATGCACACCAAAGATTGGACTCAGCTCTGCTTGAAATATTTTTAATTAATACTCCTACCCATGAATGTGCTCAACTCATGGAGAAGAAAGAGGCCATCTAGTTAGGAGTGGGTTGCAATAGTGACTCCACACAACTTGATAGAAGTTGTGCATCTATGTGAAACAGAAAGAAAAGCTCAAATCCTAAATTAATTAGGTTAATTCACAGTGTGGCCGAAAGAAACTGCAATCTTACAGCATGATATCTGGGCTGTCAAAGTTAGACAAGGAAACATACTGGATTCTACAAAGTAAGTATTCCTGGGCCCAGAAATTACTAAGAACTCAAGAGTTTTCTTGGCTGTAACTACTTGTAAATATCTAGAAAAGCCCAGATTTTGAAGCCCCGAGGACACTTACTACAGCTAAGAAAGTTGGCAGGAAGCTTTGCACAGTATTTGGGTTTTCTTTCTGAGTTGATATCTTACCAAATACAGCCATCTGTGTTCCCTCTGGGAAAGGTTCAACTGTTCTGTTGCCACTGACATGGTGTTTGGCTGGAAAAAGAAAGAAAGAAATGTGAGTTTAAGTGTAAAGTTTGACATGGCATGCTAACACATGTCATTAAATGTGTCAGTGAGCCCGTTCTCTGCAGGAGTCAGGAACACACCAGAGCTTACCCTCTTAAGAGAATTTCAATCACCTGGCTATTTTTATAAACCCATGTGTGTACATGCACTCATGTGCATGCATGCAAGCACGCATGTGGGGTTGAGGAAGCAGACACATGTGTGTATGTATATGCGGTGGCCAGAAGTTAGCCTCGGATGTCGTTCCTCAGGTGTGATCCACTTTGTTTTTGAGTTTTTGTTTTTGTTTTGTTTTGTTTTGTTTTGTTTTGAGTCAGTCTCTCACCAGCTTAGAGCTCACCAATTTGGCAAGGCTGGCCAGTCAAGGAGCCCAAGAGATCACACCTGTATCTGCCTGTATCACACCCACATAGGCTCACTGACATATAATGACATGTTATATGCATATCAAGCTTTTAATACCCAGCACAGGGATTAAAATATATACCACCAAATCCAGCGTTTTCTATGGGTTCTAGAAATAAAACTCAGGCCCACAGGCTTGCAGGCAAAACCACTGACGGGGTCATCTCCCTAGCTCTTTACCTGAGTTTTCAATCTCAATGACAGGGCAGCTTAGACATCAAACTCTGGCATGTTGTTTTGTAAATGAATGTGTCAGGGACCAAATTCTTACAGGCCTGGACAATGGAAAAGTGCTGGATCCCTGGTCAGATGGTCCCTACTGAAGCTGACTGCCCAAGAGAACAAGGGAATCCTCGAAATCCAGGCTGAATAAGGATGTCTCCCCGGACGATGTCCAACAATCATCATACTGATAAAGTTGGTATTTAAGCAAGAAGTGCAGCAGGAGGCCAGGGCACTCCACTGTGATTTGAGCACTGTTCCAGGGACAACTGTTTTGGGGACCCACGGATATCCGGTGCTTATCAACAGCCCTTCAACCTTGAAGTCCCACCACCATGGCAAAGTAGAGATGTAATGAGCCTCCAGGTTGGGGCTTCAACATACATTTGTTCTCAAGACCCCCAAGGGGAGAACCCTGACGAACGCTCCGAGCACATTTAGTGATGTCCTTGGTGATGCTCAGATGTAAGTGTTTACATAGAAGAACACAGGAGGAACAACTAAATCCTGACATTCAACCTTCTCATGGCTTAAGAGTCACACCAGGTCTACTAAGCTCTGGCCAAGGGTGACAAGAAAACAACCCAAGTGAATGCCAGAGGATCTTGGTGAACCACAGAACTATCTGGTCCAGGTGTGAGGAGATATGACACTAGATTGAGGTGGGGACAATGCCACAGCAGGCCTTAAGCTCCTATCCAAATCATGGGCTTCTCAGCACCCTTTGTAGCATTGCCTAGGTGACATAGACCCTGTGAGTCTGTGAGGCTCCTTTTAGTTCCCCGGATTTCATAAGTTCATCTCAGGGTTTTCTATTGGTTTTCAAGAAAGAAAATCCGAGAAAAGGGAAGCGAACAGCCCAGAGTAGAGACAGATAGCGGGCAGACTTGGCAGCTTCCTGGGGCCCTCAGCCACTGTTGGACACAATCAGCAGAGACATGATGAAAGGTCCCAGATGACCCTGTCTGGCTCGCTCATATGACCCTGTCTGGCTCACTCATATGCTTAAGCTCCCTGGTCACTGCATCCCTGTAAACACATGGAGACCAAGGCTCTGCCTTATGAGTACCCCCGACCCATCCCTTAACCCTGACCAATGAGCCTAGATTCTCACCTTTATCCTTGCCAAGAAATCAGAAACCCCTTCCTTCAACCCATGAACCCCACCTGTAAGAGTTGAACCTGAGGGAAAATGTAGGTAGGAAAAAAGAGGATCTACATAACAGAATGTTAAGTTCCACTTGTCATCAGGAAGCCTCACAGACTGCTTAGAAATTACACTTATGGTTTTATCAAATGCAGCTGGTCCCTCCGGACTGGAGATGCCATCCCCATCTTGAGTCCGAGCAGCTGTGATCACCAGCACACTACCCTCAAGAGACCAGGCTTATTAGCTTTCCTTCACGGAAGGATTGGGAAACTAACTTAGTGAGACATTCCAGTAGTGCCGCTGCCTAAAAGTTGTCCAAGGGACTCTCAGTAACACCTTTTCAGGAGTCCTCCACGCTGTTGGCGGGTCTCTCAGCGGTCTGGTCAATCTATGTTCCTGTGAGTAGATCCAGTAGACTCATTAGGTCACCAAGCTGGACTTGCATAGAGTTCTTTCTCGGTTTGTTGATGCTTTCTCTACCTGAGCTCAACGGATGTGACAGCAATGTATCTGAGGCACCACTTTGAGCAACGAAGAACTATGATATGATATCTGCAGTACTTTAAGAGGAAACTATTTTATTACACCACACATGTGGACTACAAGGACAACGAACTGAGACGCGGATATTGAGAGGAAAGTGAAAACACAGAGAATATGTAGGGTATTTCTTTTTATTCAATACTACCTTTGTCATTGATAGATTCTTTTTCTCTTTGTCTAGGATAAAAACACTCAGATTTTAAAAAACCCACAAAGCCATAGACTTCTCTGTATACTTTTTTTCCTTAGCAATTGGTTTCCTGGGCAGACCAAGGCTAATCTGTAGCTCAGAAGAAGTTCACACATATAAGAGAAGGTATGTCTTCTGTGGCATCGTGGTGACATAGGAGATGTTTCCAGACCTGACTGCCTGCATCACTGTCTTAGAAACAGGCCACCATCTCCCGACCTCTTGGGCTAGCTCCTGTACTACCCACACATATTGTGTCCTGAGTCTAGTCAACTTCACCTTCCCTTTACCACGCAAATCAGCCTTGTCTCAGTGTCCTTGATCTTTGACTAGCCTCTAGTTCTGTATCCCTTGCCTATTCATTTTTCCCAGTGTAACCACAGCTCTTTCAACATGGAAAAAATCTAAATAATGTAACATAAACTCCCAAGTAACCTCCCATGTCCATCAAAATTGTTGCTGATATATATATATATATATATATATATATGAGCAAACAGTTCAGGGAGGAATGTGTCATTTGGCTCAGTCTCAGAAACTCGGTTTGTCAGGGTGGGAAGGCAAAATGAACAGTGTCCTCATCACGGCAGTCAGGAAGCAGAGAGAGCACCTGTGTTTATGGGCTCTTCCCCTTTTCCTCTTATATTCCACCAGGGCTACATGTTGATGTCACCCACACTCAGGGAAGGCTCCCCACCCCTTTTGCTAATGGAGTTACCCTTGCAGACACTCAGAGGCATGCTTTAGGAACCTTCTTGGCAGGTCTCAGTGCAGTCAAGCTGAAAGGCAAGATTAACCGCATTTCGTCCTCATTCCTCTGAGGCTAGAGTCAGTGCTGCTGCTGGACTTCAAGGATTCATAAGGACTGCTTACCAAGCCTCTCCTCCCTCCACTACAGACACCTCTGCCTTGTTCACTGGGGCTGCACTAAACATTCGTGTTACTACATGGACAAGGACCAAATCTCCCAGGGAATAATGGCAAGCTCAGAAGGGCAGTGGCCACATCCTACATCCCATCGTCTTTTAAACCCAGCATGTAGTGACACAGAGGTTTTCAGTATTTGATAAGCTAGTAAATGAAGTAAATAGCATTTAAAAGTCTCTTTAAGCCAATATAAAAGACCCAGTAAATAGACACACACACACACACACACACACCCATACTATTGCATTACTTAATGGGAGACAGTCTAAGAAATGTATTCTTAAATACCATTCTGTATGTTTACACAAACTAAACTTAATCAAGACATCACTAACTTTGTAAGGAAACTTTAGGCCACCATCAACTCTGGTCTGTTGTGATTCAAACACTGTTGTGTTATGTGACCAGATATCTGTCTGTGTGCACATGTATGTGTGTTGAGTACATGTGAAGACCAGAGGACACCCTCAGTTGTCATTCCTCAAGTGCCACCTGCCCTATTTTTGAGACATTGTCTTTCACTGGCCTGGAAGTCACCAACTGCGTTAGGCTGGCTGACCAATGAGCCCCAGAGATCCACCTGTGTACTGCACTAGAGAGGCAAGTACACACTACTACCATGTCTGGCTTTTCTAGGGGTGGTCAGGTCCTTATGCATGCAAGGCAAGGACTTCAATAACTAAGCCATTGGCATAGTCCTGCAGTATCCTCTTTTGAAAAAAAATACAAAGAGCGTGTTTCCCACATACATATAAAGGTAAACACTTAAATTGTCACTCAGAATCAGTGACCCAGCTGGGTGGCCTGGAGAGCAGGGAGCCATTGTCCCACCCTCCGATGCTGGAGCCTCCTTCCTAGCTGCTTACCTCCTCACGTGAGGGAAGACAGCAGGGCTGACGGAAGTAGGCATGGAAGTGTTCCACACTGGACAGGAAGGAGCAAGTCTGCACTGTCCTCTCTGGTGAGATGCCCCTACCTCATCATTTATTCCAGAGCCTGAGGCCCAAAGATAATTGTTTCTATAAATTGATTTTGCATTTTCTTCTGGAATACAGATCATTGAGTCTTACGTCAGCCCTGTGGCAGTCTATGCAACATTAGCAAGAGAAAGACAGGACAGGCTGGGATGACAGACAGGGCCCTGGAAGGAGGTTGTGTGATCTCGAGCCACTCCCATGTCCTGGCTGGACAACCTTGACCTATCATTTAACCTCTGTGAGGCTTTCCCTGATTCATGAAAGTCTCTCCATTATGCATTTCCTCATTTGAACTACGTCATGGGTGGCTTTGAGAATTACATTAGATATGTAAAGCCTGGCACACTGCAAGTATTGCACAACTGCCAGGCTAGCATTGGAATCTGCGTGGGAGCTGTCTATCAAAAAAACAAAAAAAAACTAGATCTGAATCAGGAAATGGTGTGTCTTACCCTCCTCCGCACGCGTGTTCATGGCAGACATCACTAATCACTTTCCGTATTCTCCCAAAATCCTTTCTCATTAGAACAACCTGGAGAGTCAACTATCATTCAAAGACAGAATACAGAACAAAATCACCTGTCAGTCCTGGCCTGCGTGAAGGAAACAGGAAGATGAGACCAAAAGAAAAAAAAAGTAGTTGTTTTTCCTCACTTCTACCAATAAACTGCAGTAAAATCCCCTCAATAACTTATCAAACTCACTGCAGTGGGAGTTTCCTCTCATCTATGGAGGATGGAATCCAAGTGAAAGCTTCCAACTTCAGACAGAGCCAACCTTACATATACTGTATTTTACTCTATACGACCGGCAGCCTTGCTACATAGTACCAGAATTAAACTGTCCTTCCATCTTTGTTTGTGGGTATTGAGGGATTAGGGTAATTTTTTTATTTGGTTTGGTTTTGCTTTTTAATTTTGCTTTTTTATCTGGTGTCTCCTTTGAATCACTACTCATGAATTCTGGGACCCTGATTAAATAAAATAAGGGTTACTTTAACCCAAGTACCTCAGTACTCTGATAGCTAAGATGGTTTCCAAGTGGCTAATGGACAGGAAACCAGTCAAAGGGATGATCCAGATCCTAGGCAATGCAGAGTGAAATGTGCAATATTCCACCATGTCCCTCAGAACAGTATACAGCTTTAAACTCTTTGTTTACTTTTTGAAGATTTTTGCTTAATTGTTTTGTGCTATAGTTGATCCCAGGTCACTAAAACCTCAAAGAGCAAAATTTCAAATAAGAAGCAATACAATATACAGCTTTAAAATATGGAGAGAGTAGTGGGGGCAGGGGTGAGGACTGTGAGTTCTTTAAAACCCAGAGGAGACAGCACATGGGAGATAGAGGCAGGAGGATCAGGATGTGATGTCAACCTCAGTTATATAGAGACTCTGAGGCCATCCTGGGCTATAAGGGATCCTGGCTCAACAAAATCCAGCAATGAAGGATTTGTCCCTATAAGTCAAAAGAGCACCCCCCACTGAAACTCTGCTACAGCCACATATCTAAGGTATCTAGGGACCCCAGAGCCAGAATTGGTTACCTGTCTGGGGGTGACACGGGCATTTGTAAATGGCAGCACCCACAAGTTTATGCTCCAAATTAATGGCATAATTCACCATAAGAAACCGGCTAGCTCACCGAACAGAGAAATCATGCATTAGCTGGGCCCTCACTATTGATTACTGCAGGGAAGGACAGGAGGGGTGACAGGCAGAGACATCTGTGGCCCAGTCACAGCAGGATAGAGGCCTCCAATCTGGCTGGCTGAGCACATGTCCCTGCCTCTGCTCCCTGCTCAGTGGGGGCCCTTCCAAAGCCATGTGTGCAGTTCATGGTGATGATGTGTCCTCTGTCAAGGGTAGATGAGCACAGGGGCAGATTTTCATCTATTCTGAAAGCCTCCTGCTTGAAGAACACAGAGGTTAATGTAAGCAAGGTCAGAGTCAACTCTGATGGGCATTTTGAAAGGGACCCAGGGGACATGTTCAAGGCTTCAGAAGAAGGCACTGACACCACTGGATTTTGTTCTGTGAACGTCTAAGATGCCCCAAATATTATGGCAGCTTCCTTTCTTGAACAAAGGACAACAAACACTGTCTAATAGCCTGTCTGCAGTAATTCAGACCCACACACAACCACCCAGCCCTAAGCTGCCTGACTTGTATCGAAATTATGATGGATAAAACCTGTATCTTATGAACGAAGAGGGTTGCAGGTGGCAGGGAAATGGAAGGCTGGAGAGCAGACCCCAGCCTTGGGCTTCTCCTGGGCCCAAGCTCCTTCTGACTGGCTAGGTCAATGGGATATTGCCCGGTTAGAGCATCTAGGAACAATGGCTGCTGTCCTGGAAGTCCTGCTTAGCCACTGGAACACAGAGTCGCCACACGGTGCAAGAGCTTTGGTCCTGACTATGCCTGCAACAAAAACTGACAAAGCACTGATCTCACTTCAGACCACAGACACTGAGGGAAAGAGCCTGAAAGCAGGACAAGAGTTTAGCGTCTATGCCTCTGTTTTGTGCCGTCTCCTTTGCCAACTATTAACCTTTCAGTCAGATTCCTGCTCAACCCTACACATAGGCACGTGGATCATCTAGTGGCTGCCTCGGAACTGGTAATATTAGGCTGATTCGCCTCGTTTGCCTAACCTCTCCTACCTTCTTCAGGACTGAAGATACTGAGTGCCCAGGAACACTGATTCTTGCAGGCAGGTCACAACATGAGTAACAGTCACACCGTGATGAGCAACCTAAGCTATCCTCACACACCAGAGCAGTCATCTAGTGGAGAGAACTGAATGACTAGATGGAGCAATAGACATCCCCAGAGCCAGGGGGTCCTCACAGAACCAGACCTGNCAGACCTGAAATAATGATCAACCATACTATTGTTTACCGAGGTTGCCAGGCTGTATGCAGTAGACCCCACTTCGTTCCTTCCTCAAGCACCTGTCAATATTCCCAAACACAGGATTTAGGATACCAGCCATCTGCTTCCCAATGTCACCACATTCAGTGGGAAGTTCTGTTATTACTCTGTGTTTCCAGGCCTTCAAAATGGTAAGTGGTCAAAACTGTTGTTGTGACAACACCTTTACCCCCTGCAAAATATCCTGATAAAAGCAATTTGGGGGGAAGGTGATTGGTTTGGCTTCCAATTCCAGGTTATATTACTTCACGGTAGGGCAGTCTCAGTGGCAAGTTCTTGAGACAACTGGTCACATCACATCTACAGTTGTGAGGGCTGAAGTTATGTTTTAAGTTTAAATGACTGTGCTTAAGAGATCTATAAAACCAAAATGCCTCTAACCTGAAAGGCCCACTTGCCCAAGGACAGATAAGGTCCTAGAATGCTGGGGGCTGTTGTTCATATAAGATAACAAGCCCTGTGTTTTCAAGGTTGGTTGCCCCAGCTGCACAGGATGTGCTTGATCACGTATAGGCAGGAGATATGCAGACAGGAAATATGTCAGGATATATGTATGCTTACCTCCTACTGGACAAAGGCACGAGGTATATAGCCTTATGGGTTTTGCCTTCATGAGCACCTGACTAATGGAATTTGCCACCATTCTCTGGGAACACCAGGTATGGGTCTGGGCCAGTGTCCATAGTATTTAATGAAGCTGACTTCAAAAATTATGGTAGTGGTTTTATTCTCACTTGGCGGGATTAACACAGTCAAGAGCAGAAAGAAATGTTCGCTGTTCCTTGTTTGTTTGCCAGTAAGTTCTCTACTAGCTTTCTTCACTCTTACATGGTTAAGGGCCCAGCCCACGAAACAGTGCTGCCCACTGTGGGTTAAGTCTTCCCACTTCAATTAGCAATCAAGACAACCCCCACAGATATGCCCATATGACAGTCTCATCTAGGCAATTCCTTCCTCAATTGAGAATCCCTTCTCAAAAGATACTAGGTTGTGTCAAGTTGACAGCTAAAATTAAACAGCACCCCAGTTTCTAATGAGAATGGTGATCAACATTCTCACTGGGTCTGAGATGAAAAGTCTGTTGACCTCCCAAAACAAGTCTCCCAATCCCTTGCCTTCATTCTTTACTACTCCTTCTCTGGATCACACATTCAAGGCATCTGGAGGAAGTAAGCAGCATCCATGCAACCCCCAGGATCTGATTCTGGACCAGTCTCTTCCATCTTCAGTGGAAGAGTCCCTCCACAACACTGACCAGATCCTGCCTCGGGGCCCCTCCACAACAACAAAGACAGTTTGTATGTCACTTAGATGTGGGGCAGGGACCCTAGGGGAGGAGAGAGAATCATCTCTAGCCAAGCATGCCCATGAGCACTAGAGTCCTATTATTGGCATTCTGTTCTTACAGTTTGGGGCTACAGTGTTTGGAAATACAGTGTTTGGGGAAATGCTAACAACAATAACAAAAGTTATGCCGTTCTGAGACAGAAGGTTAGATAGTTATTTCTAAGAGATTACCATACATGGTTTTCCTGCAGCATCAGGAAGTGAGAAGAATAGGGCTAGGCGGGCAGGCTACACAGCCTACTCAATGAGAGACAAAGGCCCAGAACAATGACAGCAGGACAGGAGCTGCTGCCGTGTGCTGGATTACAGAGGACTTTTCTTCCTTCTTCACATGACCGTGGTCTCTAGTTTTGGTTTTGGTTTTTGGTTTTTTGTTGTTTTTTTTTTTCCTGAGAAGCCTTTATTTGATAATCAGTCAACTAAAAATAAAAGGAAAAACCATCAAAAGACAGTATTTTAAAGATCAAAATGTTGCACAGGGTGGTGGTGGCGCACGCCTTTAATCCCAGTACTAGGAAGGCAGAGGCAGGTGGATCTCTATGAGTTCGAGGCCAGCCTGGTCTACAAGAGCTACTTCCAGAACAGGCCCCAAAGCTACAGAGAAACCTTGTCTTAAAAAAAAATAAAAATGTTTTCTTCTGGGCTCAATCTGATCCACAAAGAAAGGGGGAAGGCCTCTCATTATGAAAATCACCAACAGCTCCACTTTCTGCCTGCCCCTCCTGTTTGAACCCGCAAGACCCTTCCTCTATATGACCCAAGCACCACAAACTCAATCTTACCCAGAGGAATGAGGGCTCAGCTGCTAGGATCTAGCAATGGAAGCAGCTGTGTGACCAGGCTATTTGTTTCTGTCTGGTGGGGGTTGAGACATTGCTCCAGACTTGGGCAGGGCTGATGAGTTCATTAGTTCATAAACTGTGCAGGAAGGATGAAGAAGGTTGATGGGGGTGGGGAGGGGGAGCACAGAGCTGCCCCGCATGTCACAGCAGAGGAATCCATCCTCTAGCCAAGCAAGTTAGGAAGCTTATGGGTTGCTGGTTCTCTGCCAGGCTCTGTGCTTCACATCAGTGACACAAAGAGAAAGATGAAGTGTCTTCCCTGTCATCACCCTTCATCAGCGAGCACAGCCAACACCCTCCTCGGGACTGCTGGTCCGAGCCACATGCCCTAGCTTCTGTACCAGAGAAGGCTGTTGCTCTTAAAGCTCCCTGCTCTGGTGCAGTCCCCAGGGCACCCAAACTCCCAGGCTCACCCTATCACCCCAGGAAATGCATTCCATCATCACCCCTTTCATCTGGAGTGCTTCACTTTGGAGATGTTTTTATTAATCACCACATTAAACCACCGCTAACTTCTGCACTTGGGAATGCATGCAATATTACAGGATGGAAATTTCCAGACTTCATGAACCCTGCCCCCTCATTAACACAAGTAATTCCTAATGACTATCAAAATCAGATCATCTTGGAGTAGGGGAGACGGCCATTAGTAAAGTGCCTGCCATCCTAGCTTGAGGACCTGAGTTCAGATGTCTGGCACTCCTATAAAGAAAGCCAAACATGGCTGCACCCATCTGTGCTGGCTACACACCAGTGCTGGGGGAGAGAGAAGACAGGCAGATCCTTAGAACTCAGTGGCCAGTCAGACTAGTCAACCAGGGAATGTCAGGGTCTGTGACAGGCTGTGTCTCAAATAGTAATGTGGAGAGCAATAGAGAAACATCACTATGTCAACCTCTAGCCTAATACACACACACGTATATGTATACACACACACAGACATGCACATATCATGCTGCATACACACATTTAAAAAACATAATCTTGAGAGTATAAACTGCATTTTTTTAAAGTTACTTTATGGGTTAAGATCTGTATTTTAGTCTAAAGCACTCAGTGATGTCCTTGTGAATAGAACTGTTGAAAATGCTGGCAGCTGGGCGGTGATGGTGCACACCTTTAATCCTAGACCTCAGAGTGGGGATGGGGGTGGGCAAATCTCTGTGAGTTCGAAGCCAGCCTGGTCTACAATAGCTGGTTCCAGGACAGCTAGGGCTGTTACACAGAGAAACCCTGTCTTGAAAAAAAAA